>RJWT010003810.1:0-35316 GCA_004365215.1 Cuniculus paca | reverse complement strand
GTTCACAGTCCAGTGGAGAAAAAGAGAGGTATGAATGAAGTAATAACAGAAACATTTAAAGGCAAAATTTGAAAACTGTCATGAAGAAAAGACATGTATGTAGTACAAAGAGAGCAAACTATGGATGTTGGTTATGGTCTGAAGAAACAGGAAATACTTTCTCAGGAAGGAACACTGGAGTGAATATTAACTTGGTGAAATCATGTACTGGTAGTGGTGAAGGGAAGAAGGGGGAGATGAGCTATTTCAGGCAGAGGAACAACCCTAGGACAAACGTACAGATGAAATGAAGTGAAATTTGCTAAACCTCAGAGGGTGTTAGCAGAATACCACTGACATTTTAAAATCTCCTCAAGGGGTTGCTGTATTGGCTTAGAGAATGTTTATACAAGAGCTCTAAAATTCTTTGAGGGTAGCAGTGAATTTCATCCACACAAAGAGAGGATGCAGAGATGTAGCTGCAGAGCTGGAAGACAAAGCACATCTGGAGAGCAGCTAAGAACAGAGGACTTGGGACTTCTCTAGTAAGTAGCAGTAAATAAGGTGGTTTCCTCCCACAGACATAGAAACTTCCATTTGCTATGTCATATGCCATTTCCTTTTTAGGGGCTCTGCAAAACATCCTAAAGCCTACATCTATGTCTAAGGGGCCCACAACCTCACTTAAGATCTCAGTCCCTTTATCCACAACCTCATTTAAAAGCTTGGTTCTTTTATCCCTTTCCTCTAAGTGGCACTGTGAGTGACAACTCTCCAATTCCCAGCCTCTTTCCTCTCCCAATCTCTGGGCCCCAATCTAAATTTAGTCCAGCCAATCTTGATGAAGCCCTATTACACAGTGGCTCCTGGGGCACTGTGGGTGAAAATGAGTAAGACAAGGCTCCTGTGCTGGAGGGTCATGGCTCCAAAAGTACAGAATTTAAATGTCCAGTTCTCCCCCATCTAATCAGGGCAAAGTCCTTTAACTTCCAGCTATGAGTGTCTGTTGCATTCTGATTTCTTGCTGTTTCTGGAATTTGGCCCCTTTTCTATCTTAGACACTCAATTCCTTGGTCTTTATATCTGTTCAGGGCCTGGGTTTTAAGTTCTCTTTTGCTGTTCCAGCTATTCTCTTTTCTTGAAAAAAACCAAACAAAGTAAGATAAAAAAGAATAGATACAAGCCGGGCGTGGTGGCTCACGCCTGTAATCCCAGCACTCGGGAGGCTGAGACAGGCGGATAGTTGTGAGTTCGAGACCAGCCTGGGCTGCAAAGTGAGCTCAAGGCCAGCCTGAACGGCATAGTGAGACCCTGTCTCAAAAACACCAGGGCTGGGGATCTAGCTCAGTGGTCTAAGCACTTGCCTGGCAAGCGCAAGGTCGTGAGTTCAATCCCCAGTGCTGAAAAAAAAAAAAAAGAATAGATACATTATAAAATAATACTATCTTCATCTGCTGAAATGGAACTTGTGGTCCCATTTCTTAAGCACTTACATAGTAAAATGGGTGAACAATATCAATGGGAATTTACAAATGAATGGCATAAAAGGAAATATACATGGGGGTAAGATAACATGACACCTAGGTTCAGAAATAGGGTTAGTGAAATTTGTTACTATTGAACGTAATCTTCATGTTTGTATTAGTGGATTAGTCCAACAAGCTTTTTTGGAAGATTTGAAGTTCATTAAACACATAAAACTAAAAAAAGGGAAAGTCTTTGACCCCAAAATATCTCACTGATCAGTTGGAGAGACAGTTAAGATAATATCATAACAATGGACAAACAGTAAGAATAAAAAAGATAACATCACAGCTACTGGTCAGGGTGTGCATGCCTGTAATTGCAGCATTTGGGGGGTTGGGGCAGGAGGATCTGAAGTTCAAGGCCAACCTGGGCAACTTAGTGAGTTCAAGACTGCCTGGACTACAGAGTGAGATCCTGTCTCAAACAACAAAAACAAAACAATAACCATCCAAACCACCACAAGCTATATACAGTGAATGCTCGATTTAGAAACATTGGAGTTGTGAACTTTTACAGGTGTACCAAGTCTCACTTTGTCAGTTTACAAACAAATCTGACTTACAAACGATTTTCCCAGAATGGAACTTGTTTATAAGCCAGGGACTTACTAATGACTATTGGATGTGGTAAGTGCTACCACTAGGTACTTATGTAAATAGAGTGTGTGAATAGGATGTATATAGAGAGCTCCATAGTAAGCTTTGGATGGCAAGCTTTGGGAGGCTACATGAAGAGGGAATGCTTCGTCTGCCCCTTGAAAGAAAAAGGGCCAGGGATGGAAAAGACAGAAGGGCATTCCTGGCAGAGGACATAACGTAAGCAAAAGTATGGGAGGTAGAAATGATTTGATAGAGTCGTAGGCCCATGATAATTTTGTGTGGCTGGAGCCCAGGGAGCAGAAAGAGAGAGGCCTGGAAAACCTGATGGGTCAGATAGCAAAGGAGTCTCACCCCATAGGAAAAGCTCTCTAATAGTGAAATGAAGTGCTAATATCTGTGCCTTAGAAAAATTATTATTTATATGATTGCAGCCCAAGTAAAACATTCAAGAGTGGGTTTGCAGAGAGAAAATGTACTGAAGAAGTAGAGAGACTGAGGGAATGTGAATGAAAGAAGCCACATAGAGGAGTTGGAAGTGCTAAGACCTCATAAGTGATTAGACATAGATGGGGATTGATGTGACAGGAAGAAAGAAGGAGGAGTCAAAGTTTTGGCTATTTACTTAGATGAGCTACTTGATTTTGCTGCAACTCGGTTTCTTAATTTGGAGGGTGATTGTATCTACTGAAGAAGGTAGATGAGTTCTTATTTATTTATTTGGTACTGGGTATTGAACTCAGGACCTCCCACTTGCCTGGCAGACACTTATGCTGCTGAGCTGTTTCCTGGCCTGGTAGATGAGTTTTAAACGAGTTAGTGCATACAAAACAGCACAGAAAATGGTACATAGCATGCACTCAATAGATTTAGTAATTATGGTTTATGATAGATCACTAATGAATATATGGGAAAGAGAAGGAAAAGAAGTTGGAGAGGTCAGGGACAGATTCATGAGTTTCATTTTTGGCTCCTTGAATTCAAGGTAACTTCTGATATCTGTGAAGAGATGACTCATAGACTGGGGATTTAACTCAGTGGCCTAAGCGCCTGCCTGGCAAGTGTGAGGTTGTGAGTTCGATCCCCGGTGCCACAAAAAAAAAAAAAAAAAAAAAGAGATGACTCATGAACAACTGGAAGTATTGGTTATAAATGAAAGATATGAGATTTATATGAATTTAAAAATTCTCTGATAATGTAAATAATTATTTTCCTTCAATAAGACCTCATAAGAAAAATCTCAATTTCTCATTTGCATTGATATGGCCATATTCACGACACAGAGCTGATCCAGTCCAAACCCAGAGACTTTTGTAAGGTTCTTTAGAACTGACTGGATCTGCCAGCCAGCAAGAATAAACCATTTCTCTATGAATTGTCAAAATCTGAGGGTCTCTGGAGAATGCCCTAGTTATTCTATTGCCTCCTCAAATTACAGTTCAGGACTCTTATTAATAATCATTTTCCAAAATAAATTAACACTTTAATGTTCAGAAAAACCACAAAAATTCCTTACACTTGGATAGGAACTCACTAAAATTGAAATGTTCACAGCTATTTAGTAACCACTGAACAATGCAGCACAACCCCCCAAATTCTTCTGTTCCCATACTCTTTTGACACTAGGAGAGGAAATGTATAATGTTTCCTTTTGTAATAACTCATGAGAAGTGTGTATGACTTAGATCCCTTGTAGGCTATGAAACCAACTATGGATAGATGCAGAGTGCTTTAACCAAGCTTTTTTATTTTATTTACTTATTTATTTTTTATTTTAAAGAGAATAAAAGCAAACAAAACAAAACCAAACTGAGTAAAGCTAATCAGAACAGAACAATGAAAGCAATACAGTACTTCAAAACCAGAGAATAAGAAATCAACAATGGCTACCATAATACGTCTCATTATCTTTAAAATAGCGGCCCATACCATCAGATGCAGTAAAATCAGACAAAACAAGATAGAATAAAACCAAACCTAACAAAACTATGAAAAAAATACTGAAATTCCAAACAAGATAATAGGAAATTAACAATGGTTGCCACCTTCCCTTTTTAGATGTTTCCTCCCCTATTACTTTCATAATATCTATTGTACATTTTGGATTCCACGAACTCCTTCTGGTTTTTATGCTAGGAGATAACACGATGTTCATCCATAAGAATCCAAACCATTTCACCCATGAGCATGATCTCAGGTTGCATCCATTTACCTACAAGAGCCTCAAGATTATCCTTTTTTTTTATTTTAAGGATAATAAAATCCAATGAAACAAAAACAGAATAAAGTCAATCAAAACAAAGCAGTGAAATTGGTACAGAACTTCAAAGCAGGATAATAGGAAAGCAATGCCTACGATAGTATATCTTGTTGTCTTCACAATAGTTGTCCATTCCATCAGATATAGTAAAATCAAACCAAACAAAACAGAATAAAACCCATCAAAACAGAACATTGAGTAAAACAAAACAATTAATTGGAACAAAATAAAACAGTGAGAACAATATTGGATTTCAAAAACAAGATAGAAGGAAATTCCCCATATTTGCAATATTGCATACTGGTATCTTCCCAGTAGATGCTCAGACCACTGGTCATAGACCTGCAAAGTCAACCAAACAATACAAGCATTCAGTTGCTTTTCATACTTCAGTTGCTATCAACTCAGCCTGTCCTCCAAACCAACCAGTTGTTTATGAGGGGTAGGGGCAGTTCTTGATTCTCAGCCTGCATGCTAGTAGGCTCACAGGAGGTGCTGACTTCTCTCTTCTTGGGCTCCGCATGGCTTACCAGAAAGACTGGCTAATTGGCTTCTTGGCAGGCTCCTTCCAGTTCCAGCATGGCTGATTATCTGGAGGCGCTATCTGCTGACTTCTTTCTTCCTGGGCTCACCTAGCTTACATGGCTTACCAGAAAGGCTGGCTAGTTGGCTTCCTTCTATTTTATTTATTCATTTTTGGTATCAGGGATCAAACTCATGACCTTGCACTTGCCAGACAGGTGCTTATACCACTGAGCTAAATCCTTGGCCCTTTTATTTTATTTTAAAGAGAACAAAACAAAACAAAATGAAACAGAATAAAGCCAATCAAAGCAAAACAATGAGAGAAATACAGGACTTCAAAACAAGATAATAGAAAATCAACAATGGCTACCATAATGCCTCATGTTATCTTTAAAATAGCTGTCCATACCATAAGACATAATAAAATCAGGCAAAACAGAGCAGAATAAAGCCAATCAAAATAAAACAATGAAAGTGATACAGGACTTCAAAATAAGATAATAGGAGATCAATAATGGCTACCATAATATATCTTGTTATCTTTGAAATAGCTTCCCATACCATCAGACATAATAGAATCTAACAAAATAAAACCAAACAAAACAAAACAATGAAAACAATACAGGACTTCAAAACAAGATAATAGGAAATTAACAATGCATACCTCCTTCCCTTTTTAGATATTTCCTCCCCTTTCACTTTCACAATATCTATTGTACAATTTGGATCCCACTAACTCCTTCAGTTTTTTTTTTCTCTTTAATTTTAAAGGGAATAAAACAGAGCAATAAAATGAATCAAAACAGTAATAAGATAGTAGGAAATCTACCAGTTACTATATTGCATATTGTTGTTCTCTAAGTAGTTGCTCAACTTTAAGCTTGCAAAATCAATCAAACAATACAGTGCCTCCACATCAGCTGGTTGCTCACAGGGGAGGGCTGTTCTCCTTACCCTAGCCCATGCACCACCCAGCTCCCAGGTGGGGGCTTTGCTTCCATCTTTGCTCTCCCTGGTTCATGTTCTGAATGGCTCATAGGTGGGGCTTTGCTTTCTTCCTTGCTCTCCCCATCCATGCTCCAAATCAAGATTATCCTTCTCTATGACTGAGTAGCTTTCCACTGTATGAAAATACCATATCTTTCTTATCCATTCTGCAGTTGATGGGCAAGTTACTCTGCTTTTTTCTGGTTTCTTGTTGCATAGAGCAATTGTTTTCTCTCCTTTGACTTTTGGTCTATGAATTTCCTTTTGAGTTAAATGTGTTTCTTGTATACAGCATACTGATGGATCTTGTTTCATGATCCACTCTCCCTGTGTTTCCTTTTATTGGTGAATTGAGGCTATCTACATTAACGGCTATAACCAGCTCGTCTCTGCCATCCTATCATCCTGCTGCTGGCCCCCCACTTTTCCTGTCTGTTCAATTGCCTGTCCTGTTTGGCAATCCCCCTCTGCTGCTGTTCCTGGAACTGTAGTCATCTTTATCTCACTCTAGAATATCCTTCAGCACTCTTTGTAATGTTGGTTTGGTTGTCAAGAATTCCTTCAGTTGTTCTTTATCATGGAAGTATCTTATTTTTTCATCAATTTTGAAAGATAGTCTTGCAGGGTACATCAATCTGGGTTGGAAGTTGTTCTCTTTCAGGATTTAAAACACTTCACTCCAAGCTCTTCTTGACTTGATAGTTTGTGTTGAGAAGTCTTCTATGATTCTGATGGGCTTCCTTTATAAGTGATCTGTTTCTTTTCTCCAACAGCCTTTAATATTCTATTCTTGTGCTGAATTTCTGGGATCTTGATTATTATATGTCTGGGTATAGATTTATTTTGGTTATGGCTAGGTGGAGTTCTACATGCCTTGGTTATCTTTATGCCAGGTCCTTTTCCCATGTTTGGGAAGTTTTCTGCCATTACTTCTGTAAATAGTCTTTTTATGTCATTTGTGTTCATCCCTGATTTTTCACTGACACCCATCATTCTTCAATTATTTTTTTTTGCATTGTCTTGCAGTCATTGTATTGCTACTTCCTGGTCCCTTGTTATTTTTGAGAGGTCTTTCCTTTTGTGATTGCTAGCTGCCATCCTGTCTTCAAGGTCTGAAAGTCTATCTTTAGTCTCTTTCAAGCAGTTTTGCCAGCTTTCAATGGAGTTTTTAATTTCTGGGATATCTCTTTGAATCTGTTTCATGCATTGTAATTCCTTCCTATATTGTTCATTCAAGGTTTCCATAATTTTCCTATGCTTCTCTTTTTTAAATCTATGTCTTCTTTAGATATGTTCAGCAATTCTTTCATTATGCTTGTGATTTCTTCTTTTACCTGAGATATTATTTCCTCTCTGATTACCTTTACAGTCTCATGAAGTTGTTTCTTTACTTCACTTGCTATCCTCTCAGAGATTTCAGGTGTGTGAATTCCATTTTATTCCATGTCTATGCCTCCCACACTTGTTCTGTGTGGGTTGGAGGTCTGAGATTGCCTTTTGCTCCTTTGTCTTGACATTTTCCTGGGTTTCTCCCAACAAGCCAGTTGTGGAGTCCCAGGTGCTTCCCACATTGGCTGTACCTCTCATGGTGTTGGGGAATGGGCCATGCACCTGGGTTTCTCTGACCCCAGGTTCCTAGGGAGGCAGTGGGGTTTGAGATGGGCTTTTCCAGAGGCTTCCTCAATGGCCATGGGTGTGGGGTGGCAGAGCTGCTTCTTTTCTCAGCCCACATGGCTATGCCAGGACTCACTTGATGGTGGCAGGCACGCAGGGGCATGTTTGTCTGATTCTCCTGGCATGCACAGGCTGCCCGTGGAAAGCAAGCATCTCCAATGGCAGCCTGTGGGTGCACAGGGTGTATCTGACTGTTTCTCCCTGTATGTGCTGGCCACCTGCAGGAAGCAAGCCTTCTGATGTTGGCAGGAGTGCAAGAGTGCGCCTGGCTCATAAACTCATTTTAAAAATAAATTTCTGGTTGTTTGCAGGGTAACTGTAGGCTGACCCTTTTAGGAGCAGTATGCTTTCACTGATGAAGCCTTGCTGGAGGCCATTCTTGGGAATGAAACTGAAGTATCTTTAAATCAACTGCATAGCTGCGTTAACAGCATCGTTGTGCAGTTTGTAGAGGATTTAGGTAGTCCACAGTCAGCTGGTTCCAAGGAAGAGTAGCAAGGAAAAACAGCAGGGCAGAGGCAAAACAGTTCCTGAGCACAAAACAAGTCCTGCCTTGGAGCAACCTCCTCTATTTTTTTGTAACAGTGCCGAAAACTTATTTGAAAAGTGCAGGCTGAATGGGTATGGAAGAAATCAGCTTTGCAGAGCAAGTTTGTGCTGAACAAAGAGACAAAGAAGGTAAAAGCAAAAATAAAATTACACTCTTTGTCTGAGAAATGTGCCCAGGCTATCATGAGAACTCATGCTAGCAGTTTTCCATGATGGCCAGTCCTCTTTCATACTGTCCACATCTTGTGTGAGCTCCTGAGAAGTTCTACATATGGGTTCCTCCCACTGCCCTGAGATCTTGTAATTGACAGGTCCAGCTCATTTTCCCCAGCTGGTTTTTCCATGCTGTAGCTCCTAAATCATTTTCCCCCTGATAGACATAAAAGCTTCTTTAATTTAATAGACAATTCCAATAGGAAAGTTGAACAGCTATCCAGATGACAATGGAATTAATGTGTGAATGCATTTACTTTCAACTGCATTGAGTAGTTTGTAAATACTATTCAATTAGTAATTGCAAAAGTATTTGTGATACACCTACTATGTGTCAAGCAAAGTACCAGCTGTGCACGATACCTGAGGCTAAGTGCCAGGTGCTATCACTCCACGGGAGGGAAAGGGAGGCATCATGGCAGAATGCAAGTGCACCAAGGATTGTGGTCAAATCCTACCTTCCCAGCTTTCCAAGTTTGCTATGGTAGTTAAACCCTAAGCCTAATGCAAAGTAAAATTAATTTCCATTTTACAGGGCTGCTGTGTAGAGAATAACGTATAAAGCACTGAGTGCAGCAGTTGGTAGAAAGTAAGCCGTCAATGAATTGTGACCGGCTCCCTGTCCTCAAGGCTCTCCCTGTCCATGTTCATCGACACGTAGCTCCTGTCCTCCCCATCGAGGGATGGGTATAGTGTCAGATAATTAGTGTGACAGAAGGAACAGACAGTGTGTACAACAAAACAGGAGAGTCTACAGGACTGGGAGTTAAAATTGTGATATGTAATATTGATTTAACATAATTATCAGCTGTATTTCTGTTTGCAAGAAGTTTATTTTGTAAGTTTGGCTTAGCATTTTATGAAGGTTTCAGGCTTATATGAAGAGTTTATAAAAGGATCCCCAAGACTTTATCATAAGCAGGCATATTTTTGTAGTAACATTTTATTTAACCCCCACACCAACCTTACAGTATAGGAACTATGTTGCCCAAGGTCACATCACTAAGAAACCCACATTTCTGATCACTTGTTATACTTCCTTTTCTTGTCCTTATTTCTCAAGCTTCATTTTACAATCAGTAGAGACTGTGGCTAGTTTTTCTTGAGATGAATATACAAAAAAGGGGAAACCAGGGAAAAGTGAAATGGAAGAAAATGAACAGATCTGAAAGAAAATACAGCCTAGCCATTTCTTCTCTCCAGGTAGAACCTAAGACCTGCTTTGTGATGACACAACCCAGACCAGTCAGGATCTTCCTGCTCATGCCAATTTCTAAGGTGGCCTGGCAACTCTTCTCTTGTGTTGTTTAGACTGTTCTAGAGGTCTTAAAAAGTAATATTTTAAACCACTTAAATGATTTTTTTCTTCTTGGGAGAATGAGTTACAGCATTTTTCAAACCTACTGCCTGCAGGTAGGACTATCCTGGTTTGCCTGCATTTTCCACCAGAGGGCCCTATCTGTCCTCAAGACTTCAGTTTGATACAGGTTTTACAAAACTGAAACATCTCAGTCTATTGCAAGATCCTGTTCCATGAAAAATACTTCGATTTTAATAGAACTATTGTTCACAAGCTAGTTCATCTGCAAGGTTGTGAAGAGAAAAATAAGATCATGCACAGTTTACAGAAAGTGAATCTGAAAACTGAGCCCGAAGGAGACGAGTGAGTAGTTCATGTCTTCATTAAGTCAGCAAACTTAGGAGAGACAAGGGTAGGGTAGGCCTGAGTCCAAAGACCACCATAAGAATTCAACGGTACTGACTCTATCCCAAGTTTGCTCTTCTGGAATGCCTAAAGCGCTCTTGCTTCTGGGTTTGTTTGTTTGTTTGTTTGTTTTTGTTTTTGTTTTTGTTTACAGGGCATTAGGACACTAGGAATTTGAGATCATCAGGGCAGAAAGGGAGGCCGCAGAACAAGGGTGTTCAGTTCACCTAGAGGGAAAGGAAAGATTTTGTTTCAGCCTGTTCTGTATCATTTTGAAACTTCTCTGTCCTTCGCGACCAAGTCTTTACCCTTCTTTCCTGTCCCTCCCTAGGACATTGCTTCCTTATGCTGGCTCAGTGCTTCACCTAACTCCTTAGGTGGTCTATCTAACTCTGCAAAATGCTCTTCCATTAAGGCCACATCTGAATGCCTACATCCTTGTGTTTAATGTTGCCATTCTCTGGTTCCACTGTGTTCACTGGCTTCTAGCTATCTCTGCTTCTAACAAGTCCCTTCTATTTGAGCTGGATGGTCATTTTCAATTCTATTCACAAGCATTTATTGCGCATATAAAGTGTGTCATATGTTGGATGATGGTGGATATAGAGGGAAATAAAGCAATGAATAAAAGCCATGGATCTTGTCCTTAGGTAGTATATGATAATGGTTTCTGCTGTGTCAGTCAGAATAGAATTAGAGTGATAAAAAGAACAAAAGGGAAGAAAAATAATGCAAAAAGAGCTGTGGTTAATTTTAAGTGGTGACACCCAGGAAAGCTTCATAGAAGAGGAGCTGTTTAAGGTGAACAGTGAGAGACAGGTAAATGGCCAGAGTGGGGTACACATTTCGGCAGAGGCACTCAGTTACACTTAGGCAAGGGATTCTGGGCCTGTGAGTGGATTTGTGGAGGTGACCTGAATACACCCCATAGATTCGGGCTTCTGTTTTTTGCATCCCTCTCTTTGAGGCCCTCTGTCTTCCTCATTCTTCATCCTGATCCTTTCCATTCTTCAAGGTCCAGCTTTAGCTCTAGTGACTGTTAGGTCTTTTTTCATCTGCTGTAGTTTATGCCACCTTGCAGTTGCAGTTCAGGACTTAACCATAGTGTTTGTGTTGGAATTGCTGGTCAGCTAGACCAAGAAAATGCCTGGTACTCAACTTATACCCTGGGACAGTGATAGTGAACCTTTTAGAGCTTTCAGTGATACAAACAGCCCAGTGCAGCATGCATGTCACAGGTTTGCCACCACTACCCTGGGGCCTTGCAACCCAAATAATGGTAAGTAATTAATGCTAGAAGAGTCTGTTTATTCATTTGTGGGATTGACAACTTTATTCTACCAAATGCAAAACCTGTCCAGCCTGGAATTAAGCTGGTTAGATTTGCTAACATAAAGACAAACATTTCCTCCAATGATCACAAGACCGTCTGACTCTGCTTTGGGTGATTTTGCCTCATGACTAGCCGGTTTGGCCGTGTGTGTGTAGGAGTTGGGGGGAGGAGGGCACTCAGCCTCAGCTCTAACCTCTTGCCGCTCTGATCTGAGCCTTGGGAACTGGTGGGGACCTACTTTCATCTTCCACATCATCATTTCTCAAGTTCCCTCTTGTGAATGACTCTGGTTCCTCCAAGGTCTCTTGTTTTGATGGCTGGATTATACCTAGTTCCCTGAAGTGGCAGAAATATAGTTGCTCAATTCCTTTTGGAGACTGGAAATACTGGGCATGGTATGCTCTTGTTGAGGCTGCTTGGAGCAACACAGAAGGAAAGCTTGGCCAGAAAGAGTATTTTCTAATGTTCTATGGGAATAGCATCACTTGTGGCTGAGAGCCACAACTATGCCAGCATCCCACGCAGCATGGTCCTCTCTGTTTGGGCTGGTTGAGTCAGTTGCGCCCTGCACGAAGGTTCCTGGGTGAAGGAGTGAGCATGGGCTGATTCACAACTCACATTCTGCTCATCATGCCATGCATACGAGTGAGGGCTGCCTCTGCCTCAAAGAATGGGTGCCATTTCCTAATGTACTCAACTTGCTGTAGGGATGGATGGTGGAAGCCATGCACCAGGGGTCCTAGAGTATTGTGAGTATGAGCAGAATATTCCAGCTGATGTGCCATGGCCTGTTGCAGATGTGCAAAATACTGATGTTTTCTTCCAACAGCTGCTGCACAGGGCTATCAACTCTAGTCATGAAAATCATCCAGTCATGTACAGCCTTTGGACATGAGCAACCTTGATTTGCAATCTCCCAGAGAAGACCTGGACAAAAAAGATCTAGGTCCAGGGTGCTTGATGTTATTTGTGCTTGTAACTCAGTAGAACCCAGTGTGCCATAAAACTATTATTTTGTACATGTGCTGTGATATGAAGAAGTTTGGAGAGCACTGTACATGGGGACTCCCTTGTCATTCATCTAGAAGGGAGCCCATCAGAAAGAGCAAGGTTCGTGTTTCTATCAGGCCACACGCTATGCCCAGAAACAGAGGGTTTCCTGGTAGGGACCCTGCCACTGTCCTTAGATATCACTCAGTTTCCAGAAAGAAAATGCTGTCCACCAGCCTAGATCACCATCTCATAGCCCGAAGCCTTGGAAAGTTTGCTGTCCAGTGAGTGCTTTGGTTTTTTCATCTGTGCACAGAAAGAAATGTGACAACACATTAGGTGAAAGGTATGGCTCAGGAAATTCAGTCCCAAAGGAATCCAAGGTGATGTCTTAGACTTCCTTGGTCCTGGAGAAATCTGGGGTAGCAGGGCCTTGTCTTTGCTGAGTCCTGTGTCTCCCTCTAGCCACCCCATTTGGGAGCCCCTGGGAATGTCATAGCCCCAAAAAGAGCAGTAGGAATGGGGATATGTGGAGTTGATTTTGATGATAGGCTTGGATAACCTCCAGGCTCAAGTTAGCTGTATTCTTGGTTCCTAGTAAATCCCTAGGTCTTTCTGTACCCCAATAATTCCACTCTCACCTACACATTGTGACAAATTGCCACTTGCATCTGGTCACTGATAATGTTTTATGAATTCTGGTTGTTTAGAGTGCTGCACACAACTTTCTCACTGGCTTGAGGAGTCTTGGGTTTCAAATGACATCATGATGAGGTATACCAGAATGGTTGGAGCAGCTACAAAAACAAAGGTAGGAAGCTGGGCATTGTGGCGCATGCCTATAATCCCAGCATTCTGGGAGGCTGAAGCAACAGGATCAAAAACTTGAGCCCAGCTTGGGGAATTTAGTGAGATCCTGTCTCAGAATTAAAAACAAAAACAAAACAAAACAAAAGAGCTGGGGATGTAGCTCAGTGCAAAAGCTTTAGTTCAATTCTCAGTACCACACACACACACACACACACACACACACTCACATGCCAGAAAAAACTTACCTCATCCCAGCACTGCACTGTGGAATAAACTGTTTGTACTGACTCTTTCGTGGAGGGGGACACCTAGAAAACACCCGTCATACTCTCAGTGAGGGAGCTGAGGCCAAATCTTATGTTTCCCTCCTAACTCTGCCCTGCCCATTGCCCCTTTCTAGTCCTGCTTTTCTAGGTGGCCTTTTCTATTGGCTTCAGCTCTGGTTTCATCTAACTTTGCAGAAGATCCGGAGCAGGTGGAGATGATGGGGAGTGGATGGCACAGGCAGGGCCTTGAGGCAAAACAAAAAACAGAAAACAAAAACAAAACAAAACAAAAAAAATCCCTCTGGAGCCAAGAGGAAGATCTGTGCGGTTCAGACTGAGTCTTAGTTAGGATGTTAGCTTTTTGTGGCTCTATGGATCCTGCAACCCTATCAGTCCAAGCACAGAGTTTGAGGGAAGTTTCCCTCTATATCCCTTGCTGTCTGCAGGGAAGCAGGCTGGTGGACAGTGATCCAGGTGGCCCAGGTGATCCAGGTGGAGGTGAGCTAAGCAGAGGAAGAAGGAATGGAACAGAGTGATGCAGAGTTGGAGGAAAGCAAGCTGCTCCGGCTACTACACCAAGCAGTGTAGCTCAAGGAACCTCTCTGCCAGGGTTGTGACCCGCAAACCAGGTCAGTGGCCCCATACCAGTCCTCATGTCACACTATGGGCTCTGTTGTTGTTTGGTACCCTTGAGAAGGTGCTTCTCAGTCATGTGCAAGCTTGAACCCAGCTTGGGCAACTTAGTGAGATCTTGTAGCACCGAGCTACATACCCAGCTCTTTTTTATTTTTTATTTTGAGACAGGATCTCACCTAACCCAGTGCCAGACCTCCATGTAGAAGTTCAGGACTTCAAACCATGGAGGCTGCCATGGAGTGACATTGGCCACATTCCTGCCCTCTTAGAGACTCATGGCATCATTTTGCTGATATGGTGTTTCCAGGTTAGACCTGTCCTCCAGATTCTTGCTGTGGCTGCTTTGTAGGTAGCAGAAAGCAGAAGGCAATGATTGCCATGGTTCCCATCCTGGTGGTGGGGCAGGTGTCCGTGAAGTGGCGTCCACTCACCTTGGACTGGGAGATTTCATCATAGATCTTGGGCTCGGCAGGCTGAGTGTCTCTTGAAACCTTGGCATATGTGTATACTATGTTCTCCGAGGAAACATCTGTCACAGGTAAACACAGAATGAAAGCCTGTGAAAGGTGAGTAGGTATTTAGAGCTGATTTAACCCTATGTTCTCTTTTTATAAGGAAGAAATAAAGTCCTTAGAGGTTGTATGGCTCCCACCCTATTGAGATGGGTGCTTAGATCCTTGTACAATCACTCCCTTTTCCTGAGATTGCTCGTGGTATAGGAGGTACTGGCTCAGGCCTAACATACAGATCACTGGGAATTCTCCTCCACTCCAGAGTCCATCTTTGTCTAAGGAGAATCTCCCCACACTTTGTGTGGGCAGTCACAAGTAGCTTTCTCCTTCCCTTGATACTGAAGGCTTTGCATGGCAAGTTGACTTTGCATATCAGCATCTTAGTTGTTGAACTTGATAATCTGTGATCACACATTGTATTGCATTATTTGGATTCATCCTTTACTGTAACTAGCACATAATAGATGCTTCACAAACATTGTTGCTTTTTTTTATTGATTCACAGAGTGAATAAATATGTGTTACACTTCTTGTATGTGTCGGGCTCCATGTGAGGCCGCAGAGAAGGAAAGATAAGAGAGATGAGCCTGTATCTTCAGTTCTCAGAGTTATCAACCCAGGACGTGATAATGGTGGTGGGGTGGGCATTGTAAGGGTGGATAAAGGGACTTCTCCACTCCACCTTGGGTAAAGGACTTCAGTCTCTGGGAGAAAGAGGATGTATCCCCACATTTTACCCTCTGGGACAATCTTACCTAGCTTTCTCTTGTGCAAATGGAATAGTAATGCTGAAGGTAGAATAAGAACAACAAGCAAAAAGATTACGGCCAGCCCACTCAGCAACCAGGTGTGGCGAGTAATGAAGCTTGTTGCGGGGTCTGAAAATAGAAGTTGCAGTGAGTCTTGACTTTCAGAAAACAGTTCCAAGATGCTTGGCAGGTTTATCCACAATCAGCACCGCTATCAAAATAGGGAGGCTTCCAGGGAGAGACAAAGCTTCTGGGGAAACTGTACTTCCTAGTATGAAAAGTCAGAAATTATACCAAAACCTAGTATTCTAGGTTCTGAGGGCTAGCTCAGAATACCCTGAAAGGCTTAGTATCTTGTAGAAGCTTTGCCATCTCCCAGTGAGCTTGCTGGTGGGAAATACTCCCTCGAACCAGGATCAGCATAACGGAGGTACATTCCCCTGGAGATGAGGACAAATTCAGGCCCTGAAGCTCTTCAGAGTGAATTCTGAGACTCACCA
Source organism: Cuniculus paca (assembly GCA_004365215.1). Lineage (NCBI taxonomy): Eukaryota > Metazoa > Chordata > Mammalia > Rodentia > Cuniculidae > Cuniculus > Cuniculus paca. Next base: position 19,505 of record RJWT010003810.1, on the reverse strand, counting down.
GAGAAGAGGAGCTTTGTACCTGCACAGAGCTGCTGGGAAGAGATAGAGCTGGAGTTGTTGCTGACAGGGTTCTGGGCTGTACATGTGTAATTCAGCCTTTGGTTCTCAGGGGTCTGGATGATTTGAAGGACATTGCCCTCTGTTTCCAGGGAACTCCACTTATATGTTACATTCTTTTCATTTTCGCCCACAGAGCATGTCAGTGTGACATTACAGGTACCATTCACAGACGTCACTGTACTCTGTGTAATTTTTGGAGTCCCAAGCCGACCTACAAAGGAAAAACACATGAACCCATGATGAGCTTACATCAGCTTTTGAGAATCAGTTGCTGAAATTTCAGAAATCTTGCAAGATGGTTCTTTTTTTCTTTTTTCTTTTTTTTTTTGTCTTTTTGAGACAGGGTCTTGCTGGACTCGAGCTCACTTTGTAGCCCAGGCTGGTCTCGAACTCGCAAAGATCCTCCTGCCTCAGCCTCCCGAGTGCTGGGATTAAAGGCGTGCGCCACCACACCTGGCTGCAAGATGGTTCTTAAATACAGGTGTCAAATAAAGGATGGCATGGTGGCACATGCCTGTAATCATAGCACACAGGTGGCTGAGGTAGGAGGATCGCTATGAGTTCATGGCCAATCTAAGCTACATGGTGAGTTCCAGGCTAGCCTGAACTATATAGCAAGGCCTTGCTTCAAAACAAAACAAAAAATGAGGATTAAAAACTCATCACTTTTTAACAATTTTTGACATTGTATTATTGCCTGTGCTCTTGAGTTGATTTGTATTTGTTGTAACTGTCCTTCGCAATGATGTAAAAGTGGGAATGTCCTTCCAATTCTGCATGTCTTAAACTCAGCCACAGAGGTGTATTTATATTGCAGAAGTTGACAAATGTTATAAGTTCAAGCTTGATTTATTTGTTGATTTTTGCTCTGACTCAACAAAGCAATGGAAGGAAAAGTTACTGATTAATATTAAACTTAAAAGTATATCTGTAGCCATTACATTGTGAGCAGCAAATGAAAAATTAAGAAATACTTTTCCAGGATGTGAAAACCACTATATACATGTACCTAGTAAAGAATTTGTTTACATTATTGATTAAAAATGAAGCTTGAATATAAACACCTTTGTTAAATCACTTTCTATTAGTTAATCAGTATTGATGTTGGAACTACACTCATTTAGCAATTGCAAACACAGGTTGGTTAGGAGCACATGTTTAGTAAAAATCAATGAAAGCATTTTGTGAGAACGGCTATACAGAATTTGCAATAAAGACAATTATATATTTTACTATTATTTATGAAACTGATGATGTCAGTAAAATTTATGCTAAATATAAATTATGTATGTGTATATAGACACACTCATAAGCACACACATATAAAGACAATTTCAACAGGCAGTTGAACATTTATCAGAACACTATTACATACAAAATAATCTTTAAATTTTTTTTGGTTCTCTGTGTGTATATATATGTCTTCTTTTTGTTTCATTTTATTTTAAAATAAATATGGTAACAAGTTATAATCTCATTAATAATCCATTAAAAATTTCCAAACAAATCAAAAAATAAAATATAGAAGTTGTAGAACTCCATATTGCTACATCATATTATAGTTAAAATGCCAATAGTGCTAAACAAAAAAGAATATTGAAAACTGCAGGAGAGAAAAGTCAAGTTTCATAATAAAGGCAAACTTATCAGAAAAACTGCAGACTTCTTCTAAAGAAATCCTGAAGGCCAGGAGTGCATGGATCAATGTATTTTGATCCCTGAAAGAAAATATCAACCTACATTACTGTATCCACCAAAGCTATTCTTCAAGTCAAAGAAGAAATAAAGTCCTCCCAAGATAGAAGTAAACTAAAGAAATTCATGACCACTGAGCACAGCATTGAAGAATATATTTAAAGGAATCCTACACAAAAAAGAAAAGCTACATAAACTACCGAGAACTAGGAAGGAATCAAACATTAGAAAAACAACAAATTGACAAGAATTAATATGTACCTCTTTATAATAGCTCTGAATACAGATAGTCTTAACTCTCCAATTAAAAGAAGAAGACTGGCAGATTGGATTAAAAAACAAGACCCAATTCTTTGTTGTCTGCAAGAAATGCATTTTACCAGCGAAAAAATATGCAACTGAAAATGAGAGAATGGAAAACAATATCCCATGCAAATGCAATCCAAAAACAAGGAAGAGTAGTGATACTCATATAGAAAAAAGAAGACTTTAACAAAGTTAGAACAACAAAGAAGATTACTACATATTAGTAAGTGGAACAATCTTCCAAGAAGAGATAACAATTGCAAATATATATGCACTGAACATCAGTGCAACCAATTTCATAAAACAAACACTACTTGACATAACAGGACATATAGTGGGTGACTTCAGCACTCCACTCTCACCAATTGATAGGTCATCCAGATACAAAATCAACAAAGAAACATCAAAGGTAAGCTACACCATAGATCAAATGAGTTAAACACATATCAACAAAACATTCCACCCAACGACTACAGAATACACACACTTTTTAGTGACTAATAGAATGTTCTCCAAAAAAGGTTACATTTTAGGCCATAATCCAAGCCTTACTGAATACATAAAAACTGAAATTATTTTTTTCATCTTATCAGATCACAAGGAATAAAAGTAGAAACCAACAGCAATAAAAATTATAGAAACTATACAAAGACATAAAGATTAAACAATTGCTTTTAATTGGTCAGTGGGTCATTGAAGAGATTGGGGGAGGTGTCAAAAAATTCTTTGAATAAAATGACAATGGAAATACAACATTCCAGATTGTGTAGGATACAGCAGAGACAGTTTTTTTAAGGAGGGCTGTTTGTAGTGATGAGTGCCTACACTGAAAATAAAAAATCAAAGCCATTTCAAGTAAATAACCTAAAAAGGTTTCTCAAGTTCTTAGAAAAATATGAAAAAAATCAAAACCAAGCCCAGCAGAAGGAAAGAAATAATAAAAATATTAGATCTGAAATTAATGAAATAGAGCCTATAAAACAATATACAGGATTTATAAAACAATGTATAGGATTTATGAAACAATATACAGAATTTTAAAGAAGGTTGAAAAACCCATAGCCAGACTAACCAAGGGAGAGTAAAAGAAGATCCAGATCAATGTGATTAGAGATGATAAAGGAAATATTACAGCAACCACCACTAAATCCAGAAGATCATTACGGAATATTTTGAAACCCTAGACTTCAATAAATTGGAGATTCTAGAGGAAACAGATTTCTTCTAAATCTAGAGGAAAATTGTAGACACATATGACCTGCCAAAACTGAACCAAAAAGATATTTAAAAAATCTAGAGATCAGTAACAAGCAATGAGATTGAAGCAATAATAAAGTTTCCTAACAAAGAAAAGCCCAGGACCAAATGAGTTCACTACTGAATTTTACCAGAACTTTAAAGAAGAACTAACACCATACTCTTTAAACTACATCATGAAATATAAAGAGAAGAAATGCTTTCAAACTCTTCTATGAGTTCAATATCACCACGACACCAAAACCAGAGAAGGACACAACAAAAAAGAAAACTATAGACCAATATCCTTGATGAAAATAGATGCAAAAACCTATGATAAATATGAAAACCTAATTCAACAACATATTAAAAAAATCACACACCATGATCAAGTTGGTTTCATTCCAGGGATGCAGCTATAGTTCAACGTATGTGAATAAACAAATGTAATATACATGTATACAGAATCAAGAATAAAAATCACATGATCACCTCATTTGGTGCAGAAAAAGTCTCTCATAAAATTTAACATGCTTTCATGATACAAGCCTTGAAGAAACTACATATTCAAAGATAATTCCCCAATATAATAAAGGGTTTATGTGACAAACTGGTAGCCAAAATCATACCTCATGGAGAAAAACAAAGCTTTTCCTCTAAAATCAAAAACAAGACCAGGTCGTTCCCTCTCACCACTCCTATTCATGGTACTTGAGGAATTAACTACAATTAGGCAAGACAAAGAAAGAAAAGGAATATAAATAGGAAAGGAGTAGGCTACACTTTCTTTTTATTTATTTATTTATCTTTATTTGTGAGCTTAGAAGACCCTAAAGATAAAACTAAAAGAATTTCAGAGCGAATAAGTTTAGCAAAGTAGCAGGATATAAAATCAACATTATAGCTTTCTATACAATAATAATGATCTAGCTGAAAAAGAAATCAGGAAAACAATTTCATTCCCAATAGCTTAAAAAATTATTTAGGAATTAAGCTGACCAAGGAGGCAAAAGATTGTATAATGAAAATCACAGAACAGTGGAGAAATTGAAGAAGACACTTGAAGAAGAAAAGACCTCCCATATTCATGCATCAGCAGAATTAATATTGTTAAAATGCCATATTACTCCAAGTGAAGTACACATTCAACTCAGTTCTCATTAACATTCCACTGACATTCTTCAGAGAACTGGAAAAAAACAATCCTAAGATTCATATAGAACCACAGAAGACCCAGAGTAGCCAAAGAAATCCTAAGAAAAAGAGCAAGACCAGAGAATCACAATACCTGATTTCAAATTTACTACAAAGCCATAGGAACAGGACAGTAAGTTAGTAGCACAAAAACATAAACCAGCGAAACAGAGTAGAGGATACATGTCTTAGTTACTTTTCTTATTGCTGAGACAAAATACCCAACACCGAGTTTTAGGGGAAAGATTTATTTAGCTCACAGTTTGTAGAGGTTTTAGTCCATAATTGGCTGGTTCTAAGGCAGGTAGACAGGCATTGCAGAGGAGAAACAGTTTATGATGGGCAAAGCAACAAGGGACAAGAACAGCTCTTTCCATCTCTTGTGTTTTATCTAGGCTATTTAGGGTGGGTAGCACTCACAGTTTTAATCTTAGTGTCCTCGATCTTAGCATCGTACCATGTATCAATTTCAGCCTCACACACTCTAGATCCAGCCACCTCTAAAAAAGCTCCACTTGTGACTACATGAGGCTCTGGGGTGGGAGGGCATCTAGACCCAAACCATAATAACACAGAAACAAATCTATGCAACTACAGCCATCTGATTTTGGTTGAAGGTCAAAACCATTGGAGAAAATACACCTTTGTTAACAAATGGTTTTGGAAAAATGGGTTATCCACATGTAGAAAATTGAAACTAGCTCCCTATCTTACTCTGCACAAAAATCAACTCAAAATGAACCAAAGACCTGGGTATAAGACCTGAAACTTTGAAACTGATAGAAGAAAATATAGTTGAAACATTTGAAGTCATAGGCACAAGCAAAGACTTCTTGAATAAGACTTGAACAGCAAAGGAAATAATAGCAAGAATCAACAAATGGGACTACATCAAATTAAAAAGTATCTGCACAGCAAATGAAAGAATCAGTGGTGTGAAAAGACAATTTACAGAATGGGAGAAATATTTGTGAACTTGTCATTCTTCTGACAGAGAATTAATATCCAGAAAAGAACTAAAAACCTCAAGGAACCAAACACAAGACAAGACAAGACAAGACAAGACAAGACAAGACAACAAAACAAAACAAAACAAAACAAAACAAAACAACTTGACACCAGAAAACATTCAATAACACAATCAATGAATAAGTGGACAAATGAATTGAACAAACACTTCTTAAAAGAATTACAAATAGCCAGTAAGTATATTAAAAAATTCATCATTTTTAGCCATTGAGGAAATGCAAATCAAAACTACAATGAAATTCCATCTTAAGCCAGTCAGAATGGCTATCGTAAAAAAATATGGAAAACAATAAATGCTAGGGGAAAAAAAAGGAACATTTACACACTGCTGGTGGGAGTGTAAATTAGTACAGCTACTGTGGAAATTAGTATGGAGGTTTCTCAGAACCTAAAAATAGAACTACCATGTACCCAGCTATGCCATCCCCTGGCATACAGCAAAGGAATTAAAGACAGCACACTATATAGGCAAACCTGCATGCTCATGTTTTGGGGCATAATTCATGATAGCTAAGATATAGAAACAGTGTAGGGGCCAACAGCGGATAAGTGGATAAAGAAAATGTGGTATATATGCACAATAGATTATTATTCAGCCATAAAGAAGAACAAAATTATGTCATTCACTGGCAAATGGATGGAATTGGAGATGGTCATGTTAAACAAAATAAGCTACTCTGAGAGACAAGTAATGTATGCTTTCCTTTATATTTTTTAAAAAAAGATGGCATGTAAGTATAAGGAAACTATTAGACAAGAGGGGGGAATTAAAGGACAGGAGAACGCTGTAAGGCAGGGTAATAGGGGAGATAGATATGTGAAAATGTGTTGCATGCATGTTTGAAAATACCACTTTGAAGCCCATTCTGTAAAATTAATATACACTTGCTGGGAGCTGCTGAGCTAGCGATTGTTTATATGTGTGGAGCCAAAAGCACAAGCGCCTGAACAGTAGTGCCCCAAGGTCACGGGGCATCTGAGAAACGCCCTGAGGGCATGGAGTGCAGGAGGCGAACGGGTGTTTCAGCCCCAAGAACACAGGGTTTAAGAACGAGCTAGTTCAGCAAAGGGGTGTGATATGATAAATGTATAAATAAGTGCATTATGATGCTTTCTCCCATCCAGAGGAAGGGCTCCACCTGAGCCCGGCTTTGTCTTTATCTCTATTTTCTTCATCCTCTCCTCGTTCTTTCCCCTGGGAATTTAGAGAGCTCTCGTGGACAGTGACAGGCACCAATAGAAATATAGTTAAAAATAAAAATTACATTTAAGTTCTAGTAATGGCTAGATCTGAAACTGGTAAAAAGACAAACAAACCACACACACACACACACACACACACCAAACACAGTGGGTGTGTGTGTGTTTTCTGTCATCAGGAGATAAGAACATGACCGCATTTTGAGTTAGTAACTATCCTGAGGCTTCCACTTGTAGTCATGTAAGCACAAAAACAGGATTTTGAAGAAAGTGGCATGAACTCTCTGATTAAAAAAATCAGCAGTGTAAATAAGGGGAGTATTTGTGTGTACCTATATGGGAGTAAAACAACATAGGCCGTAAGAAGCTGTAGAGATTTTTGCTTCCAACCCATTGATCCTAGGAGTCTCTTAGAAGGATCCACTCTGGATTGGACTCAGTTGTGACTTGGTGACAAACCTTCGAAATAAGTCTGTAGTAGCATTTGATGTGTAACAGATATATAACAGTCCCTGTACATAGGAATCAGCGAAGAGGGTACCACATTTTGAGCGTATGTGCACGTATGAGTGTGAGTGTCTTTAGGAATCTGATTTACAAGATTGTCACTGCTTGGCATTTATGTTTTTAAAAGAAAGACATTGCTTTTTGTTTTTGTGGGTGTCTAGGTGGCATACTGTGGTGCACAATAGAATCCTGTTTTATGTTTCTCAGCAAGACCTGCATGAAGCTGCTGGACAGACAAGCTCAGAGTCATGGCTGATGCACCATGATCTTCCCAAGCCAAGAGTAGGGAAACCACAGGAGGCCTGATTCAGAATCCAGGCTCCCCTTGGGCTTCACAGTGGTGGAGAGGGGACACAGGTCCTCTGGGCTTCCACTCCCCATTAATAACAGGATAACAATATCCTCCTGGCAGGGTTGTTGTGAGTCAAAACAAGGTCATATATATAGAGAGGCTGTTTTGATATCCATTTGGTCATCTATTTATCTTTGCTCCTCTGCGCATTAATTATCTACAGAGAAGGCCAACTGGCCTCAGTCACTGATTCTGAGAAGTGACAGTTACATCATTGCACTATTTTTTGTTTCGTTTATTGTTATAAATAATAATTATATATTGTTTATATAATATATATTTTTTAAATTAGGTAGAAGAGTCCAGGCATATTGATGCTGTTCAGTAAATGTCAGTTCCTTTCTGTACTGATTTTGTTGTCTGGACTATTTATCTTTCTCTAAGACTTCCCAGTATCTACCCTAACTGTAGGTTATCTTCCTCTTGGAGATTGAGTAGAAAAGACAAAATATATAAAGGAATGACAATGAACATCTTAATATTTTCTAAGCATGCATACTTGATGGGGTTCATTATGGTCAGTTTGGAGCCTTCTTCATCTGGGAGTCCTTCCCAACTAGGATTTTAAAAAGAAGCAAAGGATTAAAAAATTAATAATGACTACTGGTTATTAGGCATTTACTTTGAGACATGCACTGTACTATGAACTGAACTACTATTATTCCATTTAATCCAAGCATTATAATCTATATTCAAGAGATGAAGAAATAAGGCCAGAGAGGTTAAACAACTTGCTTAAAGGTCACCCAGTTAGTGAAGTCTAATTCCCACACTAATGCTCTTTCCACTGAGATACAACCTAGTGTAATTATTAAGTATTTAACATTCACAAGTGTCAGACACTATGGGACCTGGGGACATTATGATTCATTCTTTTTTTTTTTTGTATTCAACAACTACTTCTGGGGCGTCCATTGTGTGCCTGATAGACAGATGCTGAGAATACAGTGATGAACTTAACGTACAACATCTCTGCCTTTAAGGAACTTTTATTTTAGTACCTGAACTGCATCTATAACAAAACAAATTATCCATGTTTCTGTGTTTTTTTCTCTTTTGGGGGCAGATTGTCATTAAAATCCTTGACAAATAGCCCAGATATTCCCCATCTTAGAAAATAATGCTGCCTAGAATAAATATAATGTGAGACACTTAGATAATTTAAAAGTTTCTAATAAGCATGTTAAAATAGTGAAAATAGGCAGGTAATATGAATTTTAATATAATGCATTTTATCTAGTTCATAATATCCAAGGTGTCAGTTCAACCTGTGACCGATGCGAAGATTATTAACAGGATATTTTATATTCTTTAAAATTTTTCTTTTCTTTCCTTTTTGGTCTTAAGACTTCAAAATTCAGTGTGCATTTTGCACTTACAGCACATCTTAGTTTGGACTGACCACATTGTATTTGCTCAGGGGCCACATACGGCTGATAGTGACCATATGGGGCAGGGTCTAGATCATTGCTTTGCAAACTTTTGCTCAGGTAGGAATAATCAAGGGGCAATGTGGAATACAGATTCCTGGGCTGGATCAGGAGTGGGACGTGAGATTTGCACTTCCAAACAGCTCCCAGGTCATGCTGATACAGCTAGTCCATAGATTGTGCTTTTGAAAGCAATTCATAACATGTCCTTGTGACTATAATGGTGATAATAAAGTTAGAATATTTTACTCTTGAAAAGAACTTTGCTATAACTACTAAAGAAACTGAAATTAAAACTAAAATGAAATATCGTGGGCTGGGGATATAGCTTAGTGGCATAAGTGCCTGCCTGGCAAGTGTAAGATCCTGAGTTCGATTCCTGATACAAAAAAAAAAGTATAAACTATTGATACATGTAATACTTTGGATGGATCTCAAAGAAATTAGGCAGAGTAAAAAGAAACTCAAAAGAATACATTATATACTGCATTATCCCATCCACATAACATTTGTGAAATAACATAATTATAGATACGAACAGATTAGTAGTTTCCAGGATGAGAGAGGAAGAAGGAGGTTATGCTTGTGGCCATAAAGGAATAGCAAGAGCGAATCTTGGGGTGGTACAACTAATGATCTTGATTGTGGTAGGATTGACACAAAGTTACACATATGATTAAACACTACAAGACCACACATAAACATGTTCACACATAAATGAGTTCATCTATAACTGGTGAATTTCAATTGAAATCTATAAATTTTCTGTTTTTGATACTGTGTTATAGCTACACAATATGTTAACACTGGGTCAAGAGCACACAAAATCTGGTTTTACATTTCTTTGCACTTTGTCTCAGTTACTTTTTTTGTTGCTGAGACAAAATACCCAACCCTCATAGTTAAAGGGGGAAAGATTTATTTAGTTCACAATTTGTAGAGGTTTCAGTTCATCACTGGATGGCTCCAAGGCAGGGTAGCACATGGCAGAGGGGCAACTTCCTGGCAGCAGAAGACAGCAAAAGCAACAAGCAAGGAAAACAACTCTTTCTGTCCCTTATACTGTAGGCAGGCTACCTGCCTTAGGCAGTGTAACACTTATACCCTTAACCCTAGCCAGAACTATGCCAAGCTTATCAGTGGACCAATTTACTAAGCACACACCCTTAATCCTAGCATCACATACTCCAGAATCAGCCGTTTCAGAAAAGCCTGTCCCTATCCTCCCATAACTGTAGGAGACTTTGGGAGAACATCTAGACACAAGCCATAACACAGCTTTAATTATTTCAAAATATCAATAGACTTTTGAAGAAAACCCACTGAATATACACTATCTCATTAGATCTTCATAGTAACCCTGAGAATTGAATAGTATGATTATTGACATTTTATAAAAGAGGAAAACAATGCTCAGAGTACAGACTGCTGATGAGAGATCACACAGCTAAAAGGTGGCAACGTCAGGATGATAACAAGACTACATACTCTTGATAAATATTGATGCCCAGTTATCAAAAATAAAGGTGTTTTTAGATAGCAAATTTAGAAGCAAAAGTAGCAACCAAGCCCTCTATCTCCCCAGAACTTACGGTAGACATGAAGGTAGTAGGTCTTTGTACTGGTGGTGGTGGTGGTGGTGATGTCCACTTTGTATTTTCCTGCATCTTTCATCTTCAGGTCACTAATGACCAAGTTGTAGTTCTCAGCTGTGACGTTTATTCGTCCATGATAATTATTGTGGGTCACAATAACGTTTATTGCTTTTCCTGAGACTGCTGGTGTAATGACAGCAACAGATGATTCCGAAGTCCAAGCAATGGTCCTAACTTCCTGTGAGTTCTTGATGTTTAAGGGGAAAGTAACTGACTCCCCAAGAGTCCCATTCACCACGAATGAGTCTGCATCCCTTCTAGCTGCTACCAGCCCTGTGGACATAAATAGAAAATTGTGATCATCTGACTGTCACCATTCACAGTTTCTTGTCTTCCCAGCCTGGAGTCTCCCTGAGGAACTTCCACAGAGACAATCCAGTTTCTTGAGGATTTGTCCCCCCACCTCAGGTCTTCTTGCATTCTAGAGGTATATTTCATATGTTGTGGCAACTAAATTTTCTGAAGGATTCTCACTCAAAAAACTAAGTTTCTCACTGAATTTCTAAGGATCCATTTCATTAAAATGCTAACCTACGTGTACCCTTTCCAGAAGTCAGAAGACATTTGAAAGATAAAGGGCACAAACCTCACCAACGTCCAAGATATCAAGTGTGTTCCTTCTCCAACTTCGTATAACTGAGTGGCGGGAGAGCTTCAGATGAGGGCCTGAAATATCTAGGCTGATGGGCTCCTTGTTTGTGGAGCATCTACTATTAAGTGTGATATAAGGAAACGTGAGTAAAAACAGATACAATTCCTGCTGAGTCTACAGTTAAAAAAAAGTATCAGTGTCAATCAGATTGCACAGACAAAGAGATGGATGCAAAATTTGCAAGCACCATGTGCTTTGAAAAAGAAAACAAGGAAAATTGTTCTACCCTGGGAATTCAGGGTATTTCCTTATGAAAGCTGAAACACAAGTACTTAAAATGTAACAGAAGTAAAAAAATGGAAGGCTTTCTTTCTGCTCTTTTTCTTCTCCTCTATCACCTTGTGAAGATAAGTTAATTGAATGTGTACTTGTAAAATGAGATGGAATGTAATTGTAAGGTGTTATGTTCTCTTATTCCTCCTTCTTAATTATCATGTTATTCGCACTGTGGTTTCCTCAGTGAAAAATAGCGTTTGGAGTCAGAAAGAGTGATGTTCAAAGTACTTAATAACTGATGTCATGTGGGCACTGAAACCAGAAAGGGCAGCAACCACAAACAGCTAGTTGGGCTGCTCTGACATGCACCAGCTATACATACGGCCAGCTCACGTTTTCCACATAAGTGGGTTCAGACTGACTAAAGTTTATACAGGGGTTGGCATTCAGAGAAAAATACGTCACTTTGAAGGGTCATGAAAAGAAAGGCTTTTTTGATGGTGCTCTCTCACTGATGGCAAGGTGCGGCTATTTGCCTTCAGCTCAGTGGCTACTGTGATAGTCCCAAGATGCTGATGTAAACCTCTTTCCTCTCAGATCGCTGGAGATTTTTCTTCAAGAGGAGAATCCCAGGCAAGATCTGATGATTTAGTTGTGGACTGCAGGCTAAGTATAAGACAAGACATTATGGGGTCCTGAGGGTTGTGTGTGGGGCAGAAGAAAGGGATAGGGAAGAAATAAGGACACTAATCTACCAGCTAACTACAGTCAGATGCTGAGTTAAGGACACAGAGATAAATAGGACATCATCGCAGCCCTGAGGAGTTAATAGCCCAAGGAATAATACAGCTATATATATAACAAATAATATGATGATGGGTGCCAAATGGAAAGAACAATAGGAACAAACTACTGGGGGGATGGAAAGCAAGGCTAATGCTACCTTTGGTGACAGCAGTCATAGTCTGCCAAAATCTTCCAATGTCAATTCTGCCCCAAATACACTGCTCTACTGTGTTGATGATGCCTGGCAAAGGGGCACACAGAAGTTCCAGCTGGAGTCCCCGGATGTCTCAGATAAGCCGATTGAGTTGGGCAATGGTAGAGAGTTGAACTTAGCAGGGCCTGAACTTGGTTTATCGCTCCCCAACATTCTTAACACTATTTGAACAAAGGACCCCATGTTATTATTTTATACTAGGTCCTGCAAATTTTATAGCCAATCCTGGTTCCAGATCTGGTGCTCATGTTTCAAGGCTTTTTTGAAATCAGGCCCTAATGTCTGGTTTGTTACCTCCTTTTTGGGTTGGGGTTGGGTAGGAGAGGACAAAGAGAACGTGGGACTCTTGGTTCTGATGGGTTCTCTCAAAGCCCAGAAATACTGAGCTGTTTGCTAAGACTGAGAGCTTCTTTGCATCAGAGCAGCCATGCAGCTACAAATGGTTGGGGTGGGGTGCACTTCGTGTGTCTCATCTCCCACAGTGACTCACTCAGGAAATGACACTGGGTTATCAAAGCACAATCGAATTGCAGGGGCGGTATGTAGGCGATGCTGAAGGAAGTCCTGCTCTTAGCAGAGATAAAACAGAAGGTTTGCACAGGCATAAGATACAGAAAGGTCTTGTTACCTTTAAAGCACTCCCAGTTGTGCTGCAAGAGGGAGCTGTAAAACCATAATGTGCAGTGGAAATCCAGGGCAACCGAAGATGTGAGCACCAGAGGACTTTTACATGTGAATGAGGCAACCCTAATAAAGTAACCTTTTTGAGTCTTTTTCTTCATCCATAGAATGGAAATAATCACTGTACTATGGGCCCTATCTACTTAATAAGCAGCAAGTGATGTGGTCAAGTGCTTCATTCACCATCAAAGCAAAATAAATGCTAGTTATATTGGAGGTTGATAATGATCAATTGGTACATTGCCCTTTAGGGCCTCCATGGGCTACCCCATGATAGTCTTGGTAATGCTAGGATCATATTGAAGCACCTATAAAGAACCAGCTATTTTATTTGTTTGTTTATTTATTTATCACTTAGCAGTGCTAGGGATTGAACCAGAGGCTTTCGCCCTGAGCTCTATCTCCAGCCCAGTTTTAAATTGTGAGGTCAGCTCTTGCTAAGTTTCTAAGTTCAAACTTATGCTTCTCTAGCCTCTGCCTCTCTGAATGTTGGGATTACAGGTATGTGCCACCATGCCTGACTTAATGCCATTTTTAAGGGCTACTTCAAGTAAAGCCTGGAGGAATGATGTTAGGTACTCTTGGAGGACTTCATTTTGCTCTTAAAACACTACCACCTTTAATAGAAAGAATCTCAATGGATAAAGATGTGGTTTATTTTTATACAATGGAACGCTACTCAGCCATAAAGAAAAATAAATGAGACATTTCTAGGTAAATGGATGCACCTTGAAAACATACTCTTAAGTGAAACAAATTGATTCATAAGTGTAAATATTGCATTGTTTTTCTCATATAAGATACCAAATTTATCAGTAAGAAGCAAAGTGTATAAACGGTATTGTGAAATAGGAAGAAATTGTTCAAATGAAAGAGGAACTAGGGAAGGAGGAGAGGAGAAAGGAAGGAAGGGGAAAAAAGAGTCCCTATTCTTAAATGAAATAAATCAGACACACATATTTAGGTATTACATTGTTACTATAGTGGGAGAAACTGAAAGGGTAAATAAGGACCAAAATATATAATAGGTACCGAGAAATAGGGAAGAAATATTCAAATGGGAAGGGAATAAGAGATAGGTAGGGGAAAAGAAAGAAGGGAAAAGAAAAAAATTAGAGGGAAGAAAATAGAAACAAAGCTTTTTTAAATAAAGAGGAGAAGAGGGGTTGAAGGGAGGAGAGGGGTTTGGGAAAAAAGGAAGAATCAAGAAAGATCATGTGCAGGTACAAACTTCCTCTAATGAATGTGATCATTATGTATATCTAAAATATACCAATAAAATTAATAATAATAATAAATTACAAAAAAGAAAGAATCTCAATTAACCCCAATATTTAAAGTTTTAGGTGCTAATGAGAATCAAATACTATATTATCACTGGAGGGAACCTTAGCAAAATCCAATTGCAGAGAAAACTTATGGCACAAAAATGTCTTGAGATGTAACTGGGAGTGTAGCTCAGTGGTAGAGTGCTTGCCTGTCATGCACAAGGCCCTAGGTTGAGTTCCCAGCATCTCAAGTGTACATACATGCATGTGCACACACACGCGTGCGCGCGCATGCGCACACACACACACACACAAATGTCTTGGGGACTTACAAGGAAATGTACTATATTAGTCTATGATCAAGACAGATTCCCTGTTGTCTGGGGGAATTTAATATCTGGTAGGGTGAATAAGACACAGGTATACGTAACTCCCATTTGCAATATGAGGCAGTAAATGATAAAATGCAAGTGAATTTTGTAGATAGCAATTTAAGCAGGAATTCAAAGAAGGGAGTGATCACTTTGAGCTACAGTGGCTAAAAAAAACTTCTGGGAAACAAAATTTGTGGAGGATTTAGAGGGACAAATAGAATGGTACTAGATAAAAAGGAAAGGAAGGATGTTTCAGGTCCTTGGTTCTGAATAAAAGGTTAGAAGCAGAACTTTTGATGTTGGATGGGTATAACATTTACAGAACAGAGTAGACAGAGGTGCAATTGGATATATAAGTTAGGTTTAAAAGTGGGAGAAGCTTGAGTTTGAGGTATATACTGTAGGCAGTAGGGACCTACTACATTTTTTAAGGATTAAGATTACAATAATGTTTTAGAGTTGTTGTGATGTAGTAATGATATAGAGAAAGAATAAGAGGAAAGAGAGGTTGGGTGATAGAGATTATTCAGGAAGCTACTGTAGCTATCTGGGCATGGACCAGGGGTTGATAATGGAATGGAAAGGAAGGGTTGAGCTTAGAGATAGCGAAGAGAAAGACAAGAAACAAGGAGGCACTTAATAAAATTCAATTGTCCAACAATGTATCTTGACATTCTACTTTGTGTCAGATAAAGTTTGTGTTGGTAAGAAACAAAGGGAAAAGACCAGTTTAGAAATATCAATTCTGAGATGATAGTGGACAGTGTAAGCGAGCAGTTGGAAGAATGAAAGATAAAGAGAGATGCATTTCTGGATTGGGGAGAGCTACAGCAGAATTTGCTGTTTTCCAATATTTGTTCTGTCTTTCATCTTAGGGATAGAACTCCTAATTTTCAGAAGGAAATGTCACTACCCTGAATGAAGACTACATAGTCATGCTCTCTCTAAGTGCCACTATGAAACGGGATGAAAGTAGCAGTATTATCTATACCTGCTATATGTTTAGGATGAGGAGAATCTGCTTTCTTCATCCCTTCCTTGCTTCTTGCAGGCTGGAAGACCAAGACAACTGTATCACAGACAGATGGAGTGGATCATATAGAGAAAGCCAAGTGCTGAACAGAAAGAAAGATGTCTGGATCCCTGATGATCTCATGACCTGTGGATTGCCACCTATGGACTTTTTACATGAGCAAGAAAAGTAGACTTCCCTCTTGCTTAAGCCATTCTTACTGTATTGCTTTTGTCACTTATGGTCAAACAGGAAGTAACAGGAAATAACTAAGGCAAAGGAGGGCTATTTAGGAAGAGCAAGGCTAAAGTCCAAAGCTGAGCCTCGTAAGCAGTGTTCACATCTACCAAGAGGCACTATTGCGAGGAACTGCACCACCTGGCAAGGGCAGCATCAAAGTGATCTCAATACTGTGGAACTGAAAAGGAGAAAGAGACTTAGGAATGGCAGCGTCATAAGGCCTAATGGTTCAGAGACTTCAACAGGGATGAAGATTACACATGCCCCCTATATTTGTCTGTTAGGAGGTTATTGATGGTCTTTGAAAATGTAGAGCAAGCCAAGCAGGGTGGCACATGCCTGTAACCCCAGCACTCAGAGACTGAGGCAGAAGGATTACAAATTCAAGCTCAACCTAGGGTATTTAGACACTTAGCAAGGCTTTGTCAAAGGAAGAAAGGAAGGAAGGAAGGAAGGAAGGAAGGAAGGAAGGAAGGAAGGAAGGAAGGAAGGAAAGAAAGAAAGAAAGAAAGAAAGAAAGAAAGAAAGAAAGAAAGAAAGAAAGAAAAAAGGGCTGAGGATGTAGCTCAGTGTGAAGGTCCTGGGTTCAATCCCCAGTAGTACAAAACAAAAACAAAACCAATCAATCAAACAACAAACAAAAACCCAAAGAATATACAAAAGTTCAATTGATGAATAACATATAGGAGATTGGGGACAGGCCAAGTGGTAAGGAAGTGGAGGAGAAGTTTGAGAGTAAAAGAAAGGTGATGGAATGGAAGAGTATTTTGCTTTAAAAGAGGAGAGACTGGTAAAGGCAAGCAGAGAGAGATTTCCATGATGGCCCTGCCCAAGAATAGGTGCTCTACTCATGGGTTCTCTGGATGGCTTTGCTTCCCTGGACTTGAGTCATTTGAGTCCAGTTACCTGGCAAATAGCACCAAGCAGAGTGTGAGAGACATAAGCTATGAATGCTTCTCATGGAATGAAAGATGGCAGGGAAAGCTAGAGGATTTCAACCAAAGTAGAGTCCCACTTTCACCTGAAGTAAAGGGGGAAAAGGAAAGGATGAACAGAAGGACAGGGGCATTCGGAGGTGTCACTAGGGGTGGGGATAGAAGAGAGGTGACTTGGGAAGGTGGAGAGTGCACAGGTTTGAGCCAGGTGGGCCTGTGTTCACTTCAATCCCTGACATTTAAGTTGACTACAAAATAGGATTTAATAGTGTGTGTCATATAGAATTGTTATGAGGGCATAATAATAATCAAAGATGCTTAATACATAATGACTATTTAGAGTAGAAAAGATAAGATGGAAGACAGTCATTCTTGGTGGCCAGTATCTTTTCAGTAGTAGAAGAGGTGAGACTACCTGCTAAGAGTGAGGAGACCAAAGTTAGATATACTAGAAAGTATATCCAGGTGTATCTAAACCTCGCAGTGTTATCCTGAGAAAAATTATTGAATTTAACGATCCTCAGTTCCTCATCTCTAAAATATAGGTAATTACTAAATAATTTATCAAGATAAAACACTGCTCATTACTCAGTGCATATTAATGGTAATTGCTACTATTACTTCGAGGAATGCAAAACATCTTAAAGACAGGTATGGTGATGTGCACCTGTAATCCCAGCACTTTGAGAGACTGAGAGGCAAGACAATGGCCAGTTTGAGATTAGCATAGGCAATTTAGTAATTTAGTGAGAATTTGTCTTAAAAGTTTTTTTTTTTTTTGTGGAACCAGGGATAGAACTCATGACCTCATGCCTGCCAGGCAAGCACTTAGGCCACTGAGCTAAATCCCTGGCCCTTATCTACTTGAGACAGGATCTCACTATGCCATTCAGGCCGGCCTTGAGCTCACTTTGTAGCCCAGCCTGGTATTGAACTCGAAGTGAGCCTCCTGTCTCAGCCTCCCGAGTGCTGGGATTGCAGGCATCTGCCACCAGGCCCAGCTGTCTCAAAAAATTTTAAACAAAAACAAACCAACAAAGGTAGTGTACCCATAGGGCTTAAGGAGCTTGCTAGCCTCCTTTTGTTGCTCTATTATCCTTGAGGAGGAGCTTTTGAACTTTCTGTCTTCCTCTTTTCCTACCACACTGGTCTCTGCTCTAATGTCACCTCATCAAAAGAGCTTTTCTGATCACCATACCTAAAATAACACCTCCCACTCCAGTGCTGTGCCTTGCTTTACTTTTCTTCATGGCAGTTATTATCCCAACGAAAGCATTGTCTGAGTATACTGATGTACTGTTTCCCAAGCTCCTCACAGCACAACCCTACTATAATGTATTACCAAGAATACAGAGGCTTTTCTTCTGTCACTACCGTTTCCCCAACAACTAGCATATGGTTACTAAATGTTGGTTGAAAAAAATTTGCGCTACTAATCCAAATCCTTTATGTAGCAATAAAAAAACAAGAACAAGATAGAAAACTGCAGATCAAAACAAAGAGACAGCCAGAGAAAACTCTTGATTGGTCTCTGGGTCTTGTTGGGAAAGGTCCAAGGTTTAAAGTGATTTATAAGAAAGGAGCAGTTGGCTCATTGTAACTTGTTTTTATGCCAATATTCTATACTGTTTGTCAAAGAAACAAATCTAAAGCACAAGAACTTATAATGTAGTTAGTAAAAGTATCTTGAACTTGGGGATCATGAAACACGTTCTAGTCCAGAGTCTGTTACCAGTTAGCTAAATGTCCATGAATGTCACTAACCTGTTGTTTCAGGCTCCTAGTTGGTAAATGACATAAAACAGAGCTTCCCTGCTGCTTTGAGAAATTCTGAGGACTCAACCACATTCAAATGCTCTCACGTGTGTAGCCTAGTGAAGAAGAACGTGCCGACGCCAAGGGGAGCCTTGCCTGAGGGGCGCCTCTTCCTGCGTGGAGGTGAGACACATGGCTTGGTAATTAAGAACTCAATAGCTTGGCATGAATTCTGGCTGTGTTGGGTATTGGACATCTCTCTGTGCCTCAATTTCCTCAGTTTTAAAATGAAGATCATAGTAACATCAAACTCATAGAAGTGTTATGAGGGTTAAATTTGTTAATATTTGCAAACCTCTTAGAAGAGTGCTTGCCACATCCTGAGCACTGTGTGTGTTTGTATATAAAACAAATATGCATTGGTGCAGAGATTAAGAGACAATCTGAAGGAAAGAAAAGGTCAGGGCATTAGTGAGATGTTTGAGGAAGTCTACGTGTAAGAAGGGAACTGGAAAAGAGTGTACTGTTGCTTAGCAGACACTACCACCCGCATCCTTTTTCAGGATTTTTCTAGTAAGCATTTCTTATTCTTGTTCTTGTTCTTCTTCTTTTTTTTTTTTTTTGACAGTAGCTAAACTTCTTCCTCCTTTTTCCATCCACTGCCTCCAGAGCCAACAGTGTGTGTGTGTGTGTGTGTGTGTGTGTGTG
>RJWT010003809.1:0-35274 GCA_004365215.1 Cuniculus paca | reverse complement strand
GAGCCCAGGGAAATGAGTCCAGATGGGAAAGACCCAGAGCAGGGCCCAAAGGTAGAAGCAGATCTGGACAGGAGCAGGAATGAAAAACAGAATGACTAGCAGAGAAGGGAACCAAGAGGCTCATTCGTCTTGCAGTGATGTGGACCTCACGGGACCTGGGCCATGGATGGACTCAACTAGGACCAAGTTAACCCCAGGACGTTCTCCATGGCCATTCCCTTACTGGTGGGAACCAAAGAAGGGATCATGTAAAAAGGGAAAATGTCCTGTGACAGCAAAACTCACATGCTGGCCCTCCAGTTCAGGGACCCTCTAGGAGTACTGTCACTTCCCATCACAGGAGAGGGAGAATAAATTTTGAGGTATCATATGTCATTGCGGGAGCCTCTGGCCCAGAGGTTGAAGCCTGAACTTTAGGGTCTACATACTCAGATCAGTGGGAAACCATGTTTGGAATTGTGGGCTGACCGACCATTCTGCCAGGGCTCCAAGGCTGGGTTTGGAGGGAGAGGGGTAGCAAAGATATCACATAGGAGAGGATGTGGTCAAGCCCTTCTTTAAGAGCACAGCTTGTTATCTTTTGGGTCAAGCAAATTATAGAGGACCGATAAATTTACTAGAACAGCAAGAATCACACTAGTTTTTTCAGCTTTAAATAAGAACATTCTTTTCCCAAAATATTCTCCTTAGTCTTAGAGGGATCCTAGGAAATCTTCAGAACAATGAAACACAAGTGAATTTGGGGAAAGAGCTATAGTTAGCACTGTTTGGACAACTGGAGCCCTGGAGTGATCCAGATCTTCCCATAAGCCCCACAACACTTCCTCTTTCAGCGTGAGCAACCTTCTGCCTCTTCTCAGGACTTTGGCTCAAAAAGGGTATTATTTCTCTGGTTTAACTTTACAGCCCCAGGTTTACTGGGGTGATACTTTTCCAGCCTTGTGGGACATTAAGGACCTGTTCAGCAACTGGGAGCAAAGCTAAGATAGACCGAACCCCCAGACACATCCTTTGCCTGAAGTAGTAGCCTTCCCTCCAGATGACATTGTATGGCCTGGCCCCAGATATGGGCTCTACTTCAACCTCAAGCGCTGGCCAGGGCGGTTCTTCCCAGAGACTTCGGCTTGTTTTCTCTACTCTGTGGCCTAAACTCCCTTGCGAACTCAGAGAAATCTCCCTGCCCGCACGCAACAGAGGTCTGACCCCAAAATTGCATAATCAGGCCCACTGTGCTGGTCCCCAGACACAGGGAGACCAGGCCAAGACAGGGCAGCAGGCACAGGTCAACATGGCCAGTGGGGAGGGGGAAACTGGACCTGAGGCCATGCCGCCCTGCAGTCCCTGCAGCCTGCCACGCGCAGAGGTGTCACAGCCCAAGCCCTCCGATTCTGCCACAGCTTCTCAAGGACTGCTGGAGCCTATCAGCCTGGACTGAAGCCCTCGGCATGACCTTGTACCCATTCATGCAGACAGCAGAGGCAAGTAGGGGCTGAGCCATGGTGGGGTGGGTAGCCACCATCAGACATGACTTAGGGTTTATTAGTGTTAATGTCAGCAAGAGAAACCCACTGTAAGCGAATGACCCAAATCAAGGATCTTTGCCCCATGGCAGTAGCTCTGCCCTTACCTAAGCCCCAACGCTAGGCTCCTAGGTGCTGCCTTATGCCCCCGGGGAAGCAGATTCTTTCTCCAAGACACACCAGGTGCAGGAAAACTTCCCGTCAGGAAGCCAGTTTTCAATTTGTTTGTTAGGTTCAGGTCTGCCCCCACTACCCCACCCGAGGGCAATTACACAGCTCACCTGCCACGGCGGTGATCAGTAATGGGACAATTACTCTAACTGCCGGGTGCTAGGAGGAAGGGACCCACCCACACATCACTGCTGACTTTCTCCCAGCACTGTTCGCCTGCCTTCCACAGTGCTGCTGCCTGGATGCCCTCAGGGACCTCGGTGCACCCTCCGCTCCCAATAACTTCTCCTCTATCCCCACCTGAGGAGACAGGGCCTGAGGGAGGTCAAGGCGGGCAGAGAGCACCCTCTGTGCCTCCACTGTGCTACAGAAAACCAAGGGTGACTGGGTGATACTGATGCACAGCTGCCGAAAGACACGGTTCGTGTTCTGAGCTGCTTGGAGAACTCCTGAGATCTAAGTGGGTAAAGGCCCCCTGGAATTCAGACATATGCTGCCCTGCGCTGTGGACTGCTGCCCCAGCCCAGTATTCTTACTGCCCTGTTCCGGGGCTAAGTAAGTTGTCCTTGTCTAGGCCAGTCATGACCTACTAACACCGCCTGGCTTGGTAATGTCTGGCATGCTCCGGGTTGAGTAGAAGTAAAGGGGGGAGTTACCAAGATGATCCTTGTTCCTTTTCAGATGAGAGGGCTAAAGGGCCCGGGCTCTAGATATTAGCACATGTGGTTCTCATAGGGTAAGCAGTGGCAGATGTTGTACAGATGTGCCGTCCCCAAGGTTACTACCTTGTACCAGATCCGTAAGCACTTAAAAAGTAGGGTGATTGACTACAAGACGTGGTGTAGAAATCGTTTCAATGTATCATTTTTGGTCACTGATTTATACATTTGTATTTTAAATTTTTTCTCAGTTTTTATTTTTTACTAGTACATGTTTGCAGTACAGAATGATTACATTAATTGTGGGAAGTTGTGCGTAACACATCTTAATTCTTTTTTCCCTTTCTCTTCCCTCCCTCTATCTCTTGCTCCCTTTCCCATTTGCAAAAGATCTATTTCCTATTATCTGTCTTTTGTTTTACTCTTCATTTATGTTTTGGGTTTCTCATGTAAGAGAAACCATGCAGTATCTAAACTCGTGTGACTGATTTATTTCACGTAACCTCATGATGTCAAGGTTCATTCATTTTTCTATACACGACTCAAGTTTATCCTTCTTTGTGGCAGGGGAGTATTCCATTGTGTGTAAATACCACATTTTCTTTATCCATTCAACTGTTGGTAGACATGTAGGCAATTTCCAAGATTTAGCTATTATTAATTGTGCTGCTACAAACACGAGTATGCATATATTACTGCAATATGATATCTTTTACCTTTTTTTAGGAAGATACCTTGAAGGGGGCTATCTGGGTAAAATGAGATTCATAGTTTTAATTTTTTGAGGACCCTCCATACTGATCCATAATGACTGCACTAGTTTACAGTCCCAACAACAATGAAGAAGCATTCCTTCCCCTCCCCCACAGCCTTTCCAGCACTTAGTATTTTATTTCTTGGTAGTAGTCAATCTTTGTGGAGTGAGACGGAATCTCAGTATTGTTTTAATTTGCATTTCTCTAATGGCCAGAAAGTCTGAACATTTTTTTTTCATGTATTTATTGACCATTTGTACTTTTTCTTAGAAGTGTGTATTCATTTCAGTTGCCCATTTTTGATTTAGTCTTTTATTTGGGGGATCTAATTTTTTTGAGTTCTTTATACATGCTACATATTAGTCCTCTGTTTGACAGCAAAATTTTTTTCTTGTTGAGGTCTTTCATATGCTTGGTTATGCTAATTCCTAAGTTTTTTATTTTTTCTTGATGCTTTTGTGAACAGTATTTTTTTCCCAATTTTTTCTCAGTGGATTCATTATTAGTATACAGAAATGCTAATGATTTTTGTGTGTTGATTTTGTATCCTGCTACATTGCTGAATTTAATTATTAATTTTAGGAGTCTTTTAGTGAAATTTTTGGGTTTCCCGTGCAGAGGATCATGTTATCTGCAAATAATAATTTGACTTTTTCCTTTTCTATTCATATCCTTTTTATTTATTGCTCTTGCCTGACTGCTCTGGCTAATGTGGCAAGTCCTATGTGGAACAGGAGGATGACAGTGGACATCCTTGCCTTGTTCCTCAGCTTTCAGTTTTTCCCTGTCCAATGTAATATTGACAGTCAGGTTTTTATTATGCATGGATGTTGGATTTTATCAAATTTTTTTCTGCATCTATTGAAATGATCATGTGGTTTTTGGCTTTACTTCTGTTTATGTGATGTATTACATTTATTGATTTGTATTTATTGAACCATCCTTGCATCACTGGAATGAAGACTATTTGGTCACAATATATGATCTTTTTGGCGATTTGTTGCATTCTGTTTGCCAGTGTCTTGATGAGGATTTTTGTGTCTATGTTCATTAAAGAGATTGTCCTTTGGTTCTCTTATTTGGTTGGATCTTTGTCTAGTTTTAAAATCATGGTAATGCTAGCTTTCAGGAATGACTTCAGAAGTATTCCTTCCCTTTCAATTTCATTAAAGAGTTTGACAAATATTGTCTTGGTTACTTTTCTTCGTTGCTGAGACAAACACCTGACACCCAAAATTAGGGAAAAAAAGGTTTATTTAGCTTACAGTCTCTGGAGATTTTAGCCATAATCAGCTGGATCCAAGGCAGGGTGGCATGGCACAGGTGCAGCACTTCAAGGCAGCAGCCAAAGCAAAAGAGGGCAAAAGGCAAGCCTCTTCTCTATCCTTAAATTGTACACAGGCCACCCCCTCCACCAAAACCTTCAGGGTGAGTGTAACACTCACAAAATGTCCTTGCCTTCCTTTGCACAGAATGAAGATATTTACAAAGTAAGAACCCTGGCTCCCTGCTGAGTCTCTCAATTAAACTTCTAAACTTCTCAAGTTGACACAATGTATTAACCATAAGAAGTATTAATGTTAGATCTTCCTTGAATTTTTTTTTTAAGACAGGGTCATGCTATGTAGCTCAGGTCTGCTTTAAACTTACTATGTAGCCCAGGCTGGCTTGAACTCATGGTAATCCTCCTGCCTCAGCCTCCCAAGTGCTGGGATTACAGACATGTGTCACCACATCTGACTCTTTCCCTAAAGTTTTTGTGGAATTTAGCCGAGAATCCACTGGGACCTGGGCTTACTTGGTATGTTTTTATTTTTACTTCAATTTCATTGCCTATTATCGGATTATTCAGGGTTTTCAAATCTTTTTGGTTTAGTGGTCACTTCAGCAGCACATATATTAAATCTTTTTGGTTTAGTTTTGGATTTCATATGTATCTAGGAATCTATTCATTTCTTCTGAATTCTCCAGTTTATTGGAGTATGTGGATGTACATTTTTAATGGGGTAGTTGGAACAAAGGATGTGGTTTCTGAGAACCCTTTTGTCACCAAGAAAACTTGGTCACTTCTGTCATTTTCCATCAATCAGAAGGATTTCAAGAAACACAAGCCACATTGCCCCTGCGGAAAGTCTCTGATGAGCGGCAGTGGCTGCCAGTTGGGCGAAAGTTGGAACAGTGATGGCCCTACTGACCAGCGTCCTTTCATCTCACCCCTCAGATCACTCCTACCTCTTCCCAGGTCCTCATACTTCACCGGGGACCTACGTGATCAGGCCTAAAACAGCCCCTTCTTGCAGGGCTGGAAGATACATCAGCATTAAGAACAGGTAGTGTTCTCTTCCACTCACCTGGCCTTATGGGACCTTTCCAAGAATGTACCCACTTTTCATCTCCTACAGACTCCCGACTGCATGTGCACGGCAGAGCCCGTGTCTCTTGTCTTCTAGAGCTTTATACCTCAGCCTTCCCCAGACCACAGACACTTGGAAGCCCTCCATGGAGCCCAACCTCTAAGCAAAGTACTCATACAGAAATTGGCAAGAACAATGGGATAAGCGGGTTTGGAGTCATGGGGACTATTTTGAGGGGGATAATGGGAATGTGTCTTTTACTGCCATATATTTTAATTTAAGCATTAGTTCAGCCACCCCTTCTACAGTTGCAGTGGGGTGTGGAGGGGCAGTCATTGCCCAGTACTCACCAAATGCACTTGTCTCACATGAGCCTCACTTGCCTCGGTCGTCGCAGGAAGGAAGAAGATAATCCCTGGTTGGCAATGATGGCTGTGGTCAGGCCTCTGCACAGCCAATAAGCTGGGCCTGACAGATTTTCACAACAGTCTACACAATCAGAGGAGCTGACTTAGCTTTCACAAACATGTTGAAGAGGATCAGAAGCGAGATCAGGAACATGACAAGGTTTGAACATTGAAAATGGCAAGGCATTCATCTCTGGGACACTGAAGCCTAAAATTCCAGACTTTTTGGCTCTCTCAAAGCTCCTAGACCTGAACCAGTCCTCTGTGATTCTGACTCTCTTCTTGACTTTGTTCCGTAAGAGAGGTCAGGCTTAAACCTTATCGGTCATTGCTAACTCAGCGTGTATTCAAATATTGCAGTGTTTTGACATAGGACTGGATGGGGGCAGTTGAGCCGGCTAAGCACAGGGCCCACGAGGGATGGGGGCATCAGGGAACTGACTGGCTGAGGAGAAGAACGGAAAGGGCAAACTGCCCAGTGCAGAGTTACCCCTGTTAGTCCTGAGTATGTGGTGAGCTAAGGGCAGAGGACATGAGCTCAAAGAGGGAGGGATGCGTCCCGGATGCCCCAGCACAACTGGGAGCCTTGTGGCCTCTCTGGGTCAGGGCCAGGGCACACACAGACTAGCAATCAGAGGGAGGGAGAGACATGCAGTATCTGGCTCAGCTTCCAGGGAAACTGCTGCAGTGAGTGAGCCATGGAAGGAATGCAAGGATGCAAGCAGCTATCACTCCATCAGCCCCATCTGCCAGGTCAGCAGGCCTGCCTTGGAGGCTCTGAAGGCAAAACCAGGCAATCCTAACAAACGTGCTGGAGAGGGATAATACAAGGTAGACAGAGCTTTGAAATATGTTATCTCCAAGAGCCTCACAGCATCCTCTGGAAAGTATTTAAAACTGTTTTAATTTTGTAGAAGAGGAAACTGAGGCTCAGCAAAGATAAACTATGGACTGACCTGGATTTGTAACTCTAAACCCAGTAAGATTTGTGTGTGTGTTTATGTGTGTGTATGCAGAGGTGGGGGTAGTACTGAGGACTGAACACACGGCCTTTGTGTTGAGCTACATCTGTAGCCCTTTTTCTTGTTTCTTTTCTTTCTGTATTTGAGAGAGGTTCTTGCTGAGTTACCAGGCTGGACTCGAACTTGTAATCCTCCTGTCTCAGCCTCCCTTTGCTTCTCAAAGTTTGGTCCGTGGATCAATAATATCAGCCTCCTCTGAGAGCTTATTAGAAACACAGATTTAGTGAACCAGAATCTGCACTTTAACAAGATTCTAGGCGATGCACGCTTTGCATGCATACTGAAGTTGAGAAGTACTGTTTCTACCGTATCAGGCCTCTGTTAATCGGCACCTGTTCATCTAGTTCAGCGATGCTTGTGGGGCATCCTGATATTTCAGAGCTAGAGGAGACTTCTTGAAAGCAGAAGGCCTCCTCTATCCTGGCACAAAGGGTGATATGGACAAATATTCAAAGCAGATCCCTAGTAAAACTGAGAGAAAACCCCAGATCTTCTTTTTAATTCAATCAAAAACATCAAT
The DNA here is from genome assembly GCA_004365215.1 of Cuniculus paca. Classification (NCBI taxonomy): domain Eukaryota; kingdom Metazoa; phylum Chordata; class Mammalia; order Rodentia; family Cuniculidae; genus Cuniculus; species Cuniculus paca. The sequence continues at coordinate 27,866 of RJWT010003809.1, read as the reverse complement.
TACACAAACTCTTTTGCTATTTCTTTATATCTTTCCATTCATTTGGTGGTTTCTACCTGGGGTGCTGTTTAAAAGCAGATTTTCTTCACCAATTATGTGCAATGTAAGCTAATAATAAACCTCATCACATCATCTGAGCACATATTCATCAAGATTGAGAGCAAGAATAGATGCAGAATGTCCTTGAAAGCTTGCTTGCCTGTTCAGGCTGTTATATCCAAGGCTCAGTCACATGATAGGTGGCTGTAGAAAACCAGCCTAGTGCGGAAGATTAATCCCGGATAAGCTGGACCAGTTACAAATTGGTTGGTTACAAATATATATTAGATATAATAATATGTGGGGAGATATGTTTACTAATGAGGTGCAGGGAGATATCTATATATCTGCAAGGGCGGCCACCCTGCAACCGTGCCTGCCCAGCACACATGCGTGACCTTGGCAATTTGCTAGTTAACTGGCTAAGTATAGATGGCCAAACCAGATGACTCAGATCAGTGGTAGATATTCGTACCTAAGTATTCTGGTTTGGCTGTGGTTGTTTACAATGCTAACTTAATATTTGCCAAATCGCAGCTTCATTCATGTTCTATGAAGGGGAAAAATGCTCATGTAAGTATGAACACACCCTTTAATATGTGCATGTACATGTAACTTGGTTTTGTTGGGAAGAGACAATAGGGACTCACAAATCATTCTCACAATTGTAGAAAATCCAAGATTCCTGCAAATGCCTCTGGGAATGTGTGGGGTGAGACTGGGATTGGGCTTGTGTGTCTCCCTGTCATGCTGGATGCAAGTCACTGCTTCTGTCAATAACAGATCTTTGTGCTGTATATGTGTGTGGATGTGTGTGTGTGTGTGTTAGTCTGGGAGAGAGTATATGTATGTGTAAGTGTGTCGTGTTTGTGTGTGACCGTGTAACTGTGTGACTGTGTGCATGCAGGCATAGCCCGGGAATTGGACTTCTTGAGGTTAGGAAAATGTATAAATGAGTCTAAAATGTATGTTTAGATTCATTAAGTGTTGGATCCAAAGTGGCACCTCTCACATGTCAGTGAATGGCAGCCCAAGGAAGGAATTCACATCCAAACTGCATCTGCTTGGAAATTAGTTAGTTGGGAAACAACTGGACACAGGAAGGACAACAAAGAGGTAGAGCTACAGGGAACTGAGAAGACAGAAAAAGAGTTAATTGAACAGAAATTTCCAAAGTCACCTTAGTTCTTAGAAACTTGGGCCACAGCAACTTGTCACAAATGCCACTAGGAAGGACAGAGCTGGATAGGAGTTTCTCTACTTAAGAATGGAAGACCGAGGAGTGAATAGGAAGGGTTGTGCAGCCCTTCTTTCCCCAGAGATTGCCAAGGCCCAAGATAGCTCACCTGTCAGCCGAAGAGAAAGGCCTGACTTCCCCGGAGAGACGAGGAGGGTGAGGATGACCACTGGAAGTTCAACCAGTTTGAGAGATTTCCAAGCAACAGAGAGTGGGCCCAGCCATGGTGCCCGAGTTAGATGGCACAGGGCCCTTAGGGTGGGAGGGCTGCCAAGCCCCCCTTTCCCACACTATCCCCCAGGGCTTAGAAGTCCCATAGCACTAAGGTCACTAGAGCATATGTTTGCTGTCACCAGAGATGCAGACAAGATGCATGCTGTTGGCTTGTCCTGCCAGGTGTCTAGGCAGCTCAGCTGGGTCAGGTGTGAAGAGGCTGTTAAGAAGTCTGTCCAGGGCGGCACTGGTATGTCTGGAGTGTCCTCCCTACCCGTGTCTCCTCCAGCCCCACCACACTCTGACCTGGCTGGGACAGCCGCAATCCTCTGAGAAGGACTTCCTCCCAGCTCCATCGCTTCCCTCATGTGTGACCTCCATTAAGTTGCAGGGTCATCAGGGCATTGGTAATTCCTACCTTGTGGGGTTGTTGGTGGGGGTTAAATGAGATAAACCCCACAATGCGCCCAGCTTAGTGTCTGGGGACAGTGGGTGCTGGTGAGGGTTTGCCGCCAGGACAAAATCATGTGGTCCCATGCTCAACTCCTGAGCACTTCAGGACAGGGCAACATCTCAGTCATGTCTGTGCCTGGGGTGTCCAACTATCAATGAAATGGGCGACACTGCACAAGTCAGAAGCTTATGCAGGAGGGAGCAGTGACAGGTTGTCTGTGACCTTAGAAGGGCGGGGACCCATTCTCCATCCCCACCCCCAGACCTGTGTCTCTCAGAGCTTTGTCTTCACCTCCCCTCTCAGACCTGCTCATCGCAGAGGTGCACACTGGAGCATGGCTTTGGTGTGCTCTGCTCCACCTGTCTCCAGGGGCTCCGCACAGAGTTTTACTCTCAGTCAGCTGAGTGCCCAGCCCTCTGCCAGCATCTGAGGTGTAAAGGTGAAAACACCCAATGTTGTCTCTGCGGCACAGAGCTCACATTCTGGAGAGAATGGCAAAAGAGAAGTGTTATGGTTGATACATTGTGTCAACTTGAGCAGTTTAAAAGTTTAACTGAGAGACTCAGCAGGGAGCCAGGGTTCTTACTTTGTAAACATCCTCATTCTGTGCAAAGGAGGGCAAGGACATTTTGTGAGTGCTACACCCACCCTGAAAGAGGCGGGTGACCTGTGTACAATAAAAGGGAGAAGAGGAGGCTTACTTTCTCTTTTTGGCTCTGGCTGCTGCCTTGAAGTGTTGCTCCGGTGCCATGCCAGTCTGCCTTGGAGCCAGCTGATTATGGACTGAAATCTCCAGAAACTGTAAGCTAAATAAACCTTTCCTTGCTTCACTTTGGGCGTCAGGTGTTTTGTCCCAGCAATGGGAAAATAGTAACTAAGATGAGAAGTAAGTAAACAGATAAAATTATGATGAGTTGTCATCGATGATATTGCAAAAATAAATAGAGGACTGAAGTGGAAATGGAGGCAGCTGGTTTGGACAAGGAGTGAAAAAAAATCAGCCTGATGAGAATGAAGGGTGAGAATGGGGCTGGTGGTGGGGAGGGGAGGTTGGAGTCTGCTTCTAGGAGAAGAACTGCAACTAGCAGGACGTGAAAGACCCATGCATCCAGCCAGTGGGAAGGGGCATAAGATGAAGCTGGGAAAATGGGAAGAGTCCAGATAAGGCCAGGGCCTCATAGACTATACTGATGTTCCCAGCAAACACACAGGCACATTGAGAGGCCTAAGGAGAAATAGTGTCACAACTTGACCAGCATATAAAACTTTATTCTTAATGCTGCATGGAACTTGACATGGAAAACCCTCAAGTTGGAAGGAAGCAGACCAGTTTTGAGGCTTCTGAAAGGTAAAAGAAGATGGTAGTTTCGGAAAATCGAAGTGGCGGTGACAACTGAGAGAAATGGTGGAAACACAGGTACATTCAGTGATAGAGTTTGGTGGACTGGATGATATATTTAATATGCAGGTAAGAAGGAAACAAAGGTCACAGTCTTTAGCACTGGTAAGGTGAAGGTGATAGAATTGAGACCAGGGATAACAAGGCGGGAATTGAGGGTTCTCAGGGAGACTGGAAGTAGATATGTCCCACTGAAGCTGCTTGTATGGGCCAGAGTTCATCGAGGAGGGATGAGCTAGAGTCAGGAGCACAGGGCTTGCACCACGCAAATGGTGTCTAAAGCCAGGGAATTGGTAGAGAGAAGGCCCAGGACTGAGTCTAAGAACAGCCATAGCATCACTGTAAGGAAACACCTGGCCAGAAGCCAAGGGAGCCTACAACAAGGCGAGAAGAGATCAGTAAGTGAGCACCATGTACGGATCCTAGCAAGGAGAGGGCCCCAGGATGGAAGGGGACAAAGCAGGCCCAGAAGGGGGAGAGATCCTTGGAAGTTAAGAAGTAGAGTGTGCAGGTGCTGATGGGAATGGGCTGCGAGGTTGCAGGAAGGGGGAGATGCAGAGGAGAGTGGGGTACAGCCCTCTCCCTTAAATACTCCTTCCCCTCTGCCTTGGATGGACCCTGCACTGGGTGGGAATGGCGGGAAGCAGCAGGTTCTTGGGTGGAGGAAGTCGCAGAGGGAGGGAGGACCTGCTTTCGCTCTGGAAATAGAAAACCAACACTGGTCACTGAGTAACTCCTGGAGAGTGGGGTAAAGGCATCGGCAGTATCTGGGGGAACGAAGGTAACCTGTCCCACTTGGGCAGTGAGATGGATCGGATGTGGGGGGTGTGGAAGCCTTGCCTGCAGGGCCCAGCCTGGCTCTTCTCAGTCCTAGCTTCCAAAGACTGGGAGGGATGTTTCCTGTGGGCAGAGCATCGCCAAACAAAAGTCACCAGCCCAGAGGCCGGGCCAGCAAGTTCCACTGCCTGTGCCCCTCAGCCACTCTCTGCTCCAGACTGCAGCCAAACCCACCACTCAGGAAGACAGATGGGCAGAGCGGGCTCCTCTGAGCCCCAGCCATGCAGAGACCTGTGCGGGGGAATCCAGGGACAGCATCTGTATTCCTCAACCCCTGTCCCTCTCCTTCTCCGCCTGCGCCTGCCTGCCAGCCTCAGCTCATCTCCACCCTAGGAAGCAGGTCTCAACCATGCCAGTCTTTCAGGTCTCCATCTGCTGAGGACTAAGACTAGAAGCTACATCTGCATCCTATACACACACACACATACCTCAGATCACAAGTTCTGCGCTGGAAATGCTATGAGACCTGGACATGGTGGCATATGCTTGTAATCCTAATACTCTGGGAGGCTGAGGCAGAAAGATCTCAAGTTTGAGCCAAGCCTGCACAATTCAGCAACTTAGCGAGACCCTGTCTCAAAATTAAAATTAAAGAAAAAAGCTGGGGGCTAGGGGTATAGCTCAGCGTAAAGTCCATTGGCTGAATCCCTGGTATTGTAGTCAATCAAGCAATAAATGTACCTCTGAGTCAATTGAGTGAGTGGTTGGTTTTTGATGTAAAAGCTGCAGGATGAAGATCAGAACTTCTCCTTATTTGCTTCAGCGACACCACGCTCCCACACTCGGGGCTGGGCTCCTGTGACCCTCCCCGGCTTCCCTTCCTGCTCTCAGGTCTGTAAGGGTACAGGGAGTGGGGCACAACTCTCTTCAATGCTTGGTGCCAGGGCAGCCAGACCTGCTGGGGATTCAGCCCTTGGCCTACCCTCCTCCCCTGCACTAAGAACAGCAGGGCTATGAGGGGCAGGGTGGAGAGGGGGCTGGGCTGCCTCTCCTGAGCCGGAAAGGAAGGTGAGAGTCACTGACCTGAGAAGTTTCCATGAACTCTGGCCATGAGGTAGAAAGGAGGGGAGCGGGCACCTGAGGCTGGCCATGCAAGAGGAGGGGGCAACCTCCCCAAAAGGCTTTCTTACCCTAAACTGCTAGTTTCTCAGACACGAGGTGGGAGGGCAACCCTGAGGAAGGAGGAGGGGCTGGGAGGTGCTCACCACCCTGGGCACTAAAGGAGTCTGATGTGTCTGCAACAAGAGACAACTAGGGGGTCAGCCTGGGGCAAGAGGCAACACCTAATCCCAGAAGGATGGCCAGGGTCACCCCCATCCCTCACCCCAGGCCTCCATGCGCCGAAGGGGTCACACTAATCCAAAGAAGTATGGAGCTCCTACCCCAACTGCTGACTCAGGAACCTCCCCGCCCCCACCCACGACACCTCCCACTGGAGTTGATGGGAACAAAGACACCGAAAGTTTCCAGTTATAAAAATCCAGGAGCAACAATCAAGAACAAAGATCAAGGCTTCAGATTTTCCATGACACTGGCGCAGGGGCGGGGGCATGGTCTGGCACAGTCCCCATCCCCAGTGCTCTCTGGGAAGCAGGAAACTGCCACTAGGCCTGGGCACTGCCAGCCTCACTGTTATGGTTAATACACTGTGTCAACTTGAGAAGTTTAAAAGTTTAACTCAGAGACTCAGCAGGAAGTCAAGGTTCTTTGTAAATATCCTCATCGTGTGTGATGGAGAGCAAAGACATTTTGTGAGTGTTATACCCACCCTGAAGGTTGGAGAGGGGGTTGTGTACAATTTGAGGGTAGAGAAGAGGCTTGCTCTCTTTTTTGCTCTGGCTGCTGCCTTGAAGTGCTGCCCCAGTGCCATGCCACCTTGCCATGGAGCCAGCTGATTATGGACTGAAATCCCCCAGAAACTGTAAGCTAAATAAACCTTTCCTTGGTTCACTTTGGGTGTCAGGTGTTCATCTCAGCAATGAAGAAAAGTAACCAAAACAGAATCTGGTACCTGTGGAGTGGGGTCATTGCTGTAACTGTACCTGACCATGTGGTTCAAGAGCCTTTGGAAATGGCTTGTGGGAAGAGTTTGGAAAGGTTCAGAGATGTTGCCTGAATGCATAGAGCTGGAACAGCTTAGGCTGTTCCATAGGGGAGATTCTGGTCAGAGCTCAGGAGACCAGAAGTTTGACAGAAAGCCTGCCAGAAAGGACCAGGCTCAGGAGGTTTCTGCTGGGAAGAAGGACTGCATTGGGTGTTGGACTCCAGTTGATGTATGTTATGGCTTGGCAGAAAGTTTGTCTGCATTTTGCTCATGTCCAGAGACTTTGCCTGAGACTAAGATTAAGGATGGTGGTCTGATTAATCTGGCAAAAGAAATTTCAAGGCAGTCGAATGTTGAGGCCGTGGCATGGCTATTGTTGGGGGCTTTTAGCCAGATTTATATCACAAATCAAGAGCACAGAGCCCAGCAGAGTGATTTGAAACGTAAGTTTGACCAGAAAGGATGCTCCACTAAAACTATGGACTGTGAGGATAAAGTTGAGACTTCGACTGCTGAGGAACAGAGAAATAGAAAAGATGGCCTGAAGGCAGTGTAAAAAGCAGTAAGTCTTGAATCTTTGCAGCTTCCAAACTGCAAAGGTGAAAGACTTTGCTTTGAGGAGAAAGCCTCAGAGCACCATGTTCCAGAGTGGCGGCAGAGGCCCCAAGAGGTTCCAGAATGGCGGCAGCATAGAGAATCTGTTCCTCACAGTCAGGTTCAGAGTGCCCAGTGATCCAGGCACTGGACCCCTACAGCCAAGAGAGAGGGAAGCCTGGCTACTGCTCCAACTGGCAGCAGACCTCAGTGTCATCCATGTGGTGCTGGTTTTAAATGCACGCAGAATGGACACACTCTGAGGTTGAAAAGGCTTCCACCCCGATTTCAGAGGGCCTGGGAGGCCAGGCAGTGTGCCCCTGAGAGGGCAGTGTGTGAAGCTGTGAGTGTGAAGCCTAAGGTGCAGTGGAAGCCCCAGTGGAGACCCTGGAAGTTTGGAAAAGCCAGGAGCGTGAATCATCTATGATAACCTGCAATGGGGGTGCAGAGCCAACACAAAAGAGATGCCACGGGATCAGTGACCACTAGAAGTGCCATAGGGGTGGAACCACAGAAGCCCTCTGGAGGTGACAATTTGCCACAGATTGCTTCAGATGCTGGACAAGCAGCTATAGGATTTAATATTTACCCTGCTGGATTTTGGACTTGTTTTGGTCCCAATGTTTTGTACTCTCCTGTTTGTAACTTTTGGAATGAAAATGTTTTGTCTCCTGCCCTTGCCTGTTGGAAGCATTTAATCTTGTTTTCATTTGTACAGGGACTTGTAGCTAAGAGTTTGCCTTACATTTCAGAGACTTGGGACTTGGGACTTTTCAGCAATGCTGAAACTGTTAGGACTTGGGCAACTCTTGCAGATGGACTAAATGCTTTTTGCATAAACGGATGTACATGAGTCTTTGAGGGGCCAAGGACAAAATGTTGTGTTTCTAATGTAATGTTGATAGACTTACTGCTGGTTCTTGAGGATTGTTAAGTTGTGTTATAATGTTCAAGTTGCAAAATGGTAAGAATTAGCATGTCTTGGTATCTGGAGGCTGGTTTAAAGAAATATGTCTGGTTGCCAAGTTGACAAGGGGTGGATGTTATGGTTAATACATTGTGTCAACTTGAGAAGTTTAAAAGTTTAACTCAGAGACTCAGCAGGAAGTCAAGGTTCTTTGTAAATATCCTCATCGTGTGTGATGGAGAGCAAGGACATTTTGTGAGTGTTATACCCACCCTGAAGGTGGAGGGGGGCTGAGTACAATTTGAGGGTAGAGAAGAGGCTTGCTCTCTTTTTTGCTCTGGCTGCTGCCTTGAAGTGTTGCCCCAGTGCCATGCCACCTTGCCATGGAGCCAGCTGATTATGGACTGAAATCCCCCAGAAACTGTAAGCTAAATAAACCTTTCCTTGGTTCACTTTGGGTGTCAGGTGTTCATCTCAGCAACGAAGAAAAGTGACCAAAACACTCACCATTAGCATGGTGCACACCGCCCCCACTGCCAGGGCCACCAGGCAGGAGATGTGCTCACAGCCCCCGCAGGTTGCCTGGGCACAGCTCCTGAACTCAAAGCCCCCCGAGCCTCAGTTCCTCCTGGCTCTGACATCAGACTGTCAAAGAGGCCAGGAGCTGGGGGACAAGAAGCACTTGAAGGAACTCTGCAGTGCTGTTCAGGGTCTGAGAACCAAGAGGGACAGGGGGGACACAAGATGTAGAACAGGTGAATAAGGTGTGGACTTTGGGTGGGTGGAGTTGTTTGGGGCATGACAGGAGCAGAGATCTGAAATTCTTTTGCAGGAGGTGAAAGGGCAGCTGGACTAGGCAGCTTGGAGGGTAGGGTTGACATACTGGAGCCAGGCCCCTTGACCTCCTCACTGCCTTGTCCCCTACCCTCACTTCTGGGAGACTAAGGGAGGTGAGTACACCCCGTTAAACCTGATGGTGCACATGTGCTGGAGCTCTGTAGCTGTTCAAAGTGAAATAAATGAGGCGAGGTGTGCTGCTCAGTTAGGGCATTTGCCTAGCATGCTTGATGTCCTGGTTTCTATACAGCAGCACATACGTACACATACACACACATGCACATACATAGAGTAAAATAAATCCACTCATACTGATGGGGAAGGAGACCATGGTACATTAAGAGAAAAAAACAAGTTGAATAATAGTATGCAGATTCCGATATTTTGTTAAAAATCAACTTCACACTACTACGTTTGAATTTGTATGCCTAAATGATGTAAGTAGCATTTGAATGTGCTCAGAAAGAGCTATAGAAGGATAAATGCTAAACTATTGATGGGAATTGGAGAAGAGAGGTCTTTTTTGACCTAGGGATTCAATACCGGCCTTCACAATGAGCTCCATCCCCAGCCCAATTGATTCTTTATTTTGAGACAGGGTCTCACTAAGTCGCTAAGTTGCCCCACCTGGGCCTGAACTTGAGCTTATCCTGTGACTTTTTATTACAAGCCTATATAGTTTTATAGTTAACAAGAGCAAGAGGTGAGGGTGGGGAGATGGTTCAGAGCAAGTCTGTGGACAGAGCTGAGCACACGCATGCGCATACCAAGCACATCTGGTCCCCCAAGGAGTCACGCCTGCTAACGCCGACAAAACGTGGGCAACCCTTGGCGCAGGCTCATTCCCGTGGCTTGTGCAACCTTGGGCTCTGTGCTCTCTCAGGCACTTGTCCCGTCTGGATGAGCCCAGCTTCACTTACTTCTCAACCTCCAATTTCTCTCCCCTGGGCCTCTACCATCTCTGCCAGGTACTTACAAAGCAGGGCCCATGAGCATCAGGAAAGCCGAAAATTCCTGGTGGGAAGCACTGTCTAACCATGAAGATGGTCTTTTCCTTCCTGGGGCACTGGAGTGCCTGTCTCCAGGGCTGAGGTTGTCCCAGGGTTTCCTGTGAACTCTGGTTTGACCAAGGAACCACCCTAGGACATCAGCCAACCCAAACTATGATGCTGTTGTGGCACTTACTTGTTGGCTGGGCTTGGACTAGTTATTTTAACCTTTCCAAGCCTCAGTCACCTCATCTGTGAGATGGGAATAATAGGTCTATTGTGAAACTCAAAGGAGATAATATCTAAGAAACTCTAAATGTTTTGGAAGGTAAATAAGGAAATGAGATCATGACAGGATACTAGCTTCCTCTAGGTGGGGAGATGGGGTTAGGATCGGGGAGAGCTCAAGGGCTCTTGGGGTGCTGACATAGGCAGTGGAAACAAAGGTGTTTGATTTGTCAGTATTTATTAAACTGTCTGTATATATATTTAATGCATGTGTGTTCTGTTTGACAAAAAGTGGAAAAGGCACATCCCTGGAAAACTTCATGCTCAGTTTAAATGTAAAATAGTATCAGGAAGTGCAGAATCTCATTTCGGTACTCCTGGGGATGCTCAGTTTTGCCTGGTTTCTCGGGGAAAGGGAAGGGGGTGGAGAGCAGTAGGACTGTGGCCTGAATTAACTGGGTGGCAAGGATCCACTAGGCACAGATTTCAGTTGTAACCAAGCCAGTGCTGTTTTCCTTGCTGGGGGGCGGGGGGCGTTCCTCACAGGGCAGGGGTGCCTGTGGGGTGTGGATTACTTGAGGACATTCTCAAAGAAGGCTGTGTGCATACACTCAAAACAGCTTCCCCTTCCCAGGCTCTTGCCACAGTGGACGGCCGAGGACAACAGGCCCATCTTCCCATCTGGACTTCTGGGTTGGAGTCATCCTCACACTCACCAAACTGCCTGCACCCCAAGCGGTCCCCCTGCTATACCTGCCACCATCCCGTATCCTCCTGCAGCACAGCCTCTGGTCCTCAGGCTCACACCTTCCTTCGCTCGTCAGGAGACCCTGGGTAAGGACCCAGGCTTCCTCTGCTCCCACGCTCTGCTTTTCATCCCCTGCTGTGGGTGCCCGTAGACTCCAAGGAACCCTCTGTTGCCCGCCATGTTCAAGACCCCCGAGTCAGGATTGTGGAATGACCTTACCCCGTTTTCTCACTCTGGTTGCACAGTTTCCCCTCAACAAAGTGGAGGGAGCCAGCAGGAGAAGGCAGAATGACGAGGGCAGGCCCTCTCTGCCACCCAGGTCTGGGACCCCATGCTGAGCTCCCCCCACTGGCACCAGGCAGCCCTGCCATCAGAGGCCACAGGAATGTCCATGTCAGTCCAGCCCAGGCACTGCCCGGTGACCGTCCACTCCCTCCTCCCACATCTGACTTGCTCCCTCTCTCTGAGTCGGCTTCTGTTTTGACTCTGAGATTTGGCTTCTCCCCTGTCCTGAATTTTCTGTCTCTGTGTCTGCAATATTCCCAGCCAGCCAGGGGCAGCATAAACGCTCCTTCTGCGTGTGGGGTGGCCGAGGGGGCCTGCTCGGGAGGTCTCTCCCAGGGAGGTGGCTGAAGAGAAGACTTCCTCAGAGCCCCACCGCCTGAGGGCCTCAAGGCAGAGCAGGGCTGAGGGAAAAGAGGAAACGGAGGAAAGCGGGCCGCAGGAGGAGGGGGCAGTGGAAGAGGCCGAGGGGAAGTGAGAGTTGTTAGGTGAGTGAAGAGTCCCTGGGCAGGGCGGGGGCTGCCAGAGGCCTTACATAATCAGAGCGGAGGGGAAGTTCAGCTCTGGAGGAAGACAAGGTCTTGGGTGATGTCGAGGTGGACTGCAGGAATAAGTACTGATATTAGGAAGCTGCTTCCAGTCTCTAACCTCAATCCTGTCTGCTGCAAACCTAGCTCTGTCCCATATATTTATTTCTGGCACCCTCAGAATATGAGTGGAGCACAATGTGAAAACAAGCACAAGAGGTGACTGTAAGGGGCACAGTTTCCTTCCCTTGGCCTGTGAAGTTCCAGGGTGTCCCTTCCCTGCCCCCAACCACCTGACAGCTCCCCAGGTCTTGGCATGGCCCAGAGACCAAGCTGTGGGCAGCAGTACTCCAAGCCATGTGGACAATCTTCCTTTCACAAGCATATTTATTATTCTTTCCCTCACCTCTCCACCCCTTCCCCACCAGCTGCTTAAAATATTTTCAAACAGAAAAATCCAACCACAGCTGGAAACCAACCCTAAAGTTAGTCCGGAACGTGGGAGCTGCCAGAGAAAATTGCCGGGGTTCAGGCGGGGCTGTGGGTGGAAGATTCTTGGCCACAGAGACGCAGGCCACTGTGCTGGGGCCTGCAGGGGACACACAGACCAGGAGAGGGGACGCGATCCCTCCTTCCACAAGTGCTGGGTCAGTGAGGACACTGGGTACCAGGCCTTGCCCCAGGACACAAGCTGGCTTAATAAAAGAGTTACGGGCTTAATGAGGGGAGGCCCAGGCAGAGACACACCCACGACAACTGCACACATTACTGGGAGTTTATTGCCAACGAGGTCTTGGCCTGGGCACTTTATCTGCTCTGGAACCCAGTAATGTCTCAGGGCTCCCACTGGGAGGATGCTCAAGTCCCTTTATGCAGTGACCTCGTGTAGCCTGATGTAATCTGCATGTAACCCACATATATTTCCCCAGTCCTTTCTATATTACGAAGAATACCGAACACAGACTGAACATGAGAGAAACAGTTGTTAGCCTGTATTATTTAGGGAATAATGAGAAGGAAAAAGTCTGTCAAAGTTCAGTTCAAGTGAAATTAAAAAAAAAAATTGCTCTGTGATTGATTGAATCCATGAATACAGAGTCCATGGGTACAGAGGGCCAACATATGCTTGTAATCGCTTTATTTAAAAAAGATGCATTTGTACTGAATATGAACAGCCTTTTTCCCCTGTTATTTCCTAAACAATGCCGGACAACAACTATTTATGTAGTACTTACTTACACTAAGCATTATGAGCAATCTAGAGATTGTTTAAATGTATCCATGAGGATGTATGTAGGTTATATTGCAGTTAATATAATTTCTGTGCCATTTTACTTAAAGGACCTGGACATCCTCAGGTGTCAGATGGAACCAAGCCCCTATGGTTACCAAGGGCTGACTAACTATATACACAGCATGAGGGCCCAGGGAGACGGTCCCTGGTGGAGGTCAGCATCTTCTTCTGACATCTCCAGGGAGAAAGTGGCGTGTAGTTGCATCCAGATAGACAGCGAGGCATTGGAGCCCCTACTTGGGGGCAGAGCCTAAGCCTTAGATGGCAGAGAAAGATGAAGACAGGTGCCAAGAGGCCGGCTTCCAGCGACAGTGCCCACCACTCAAAAGGCTGTCTTCACAGAACCCAGTTCCCACAGGGGACACTGACCCAAGAAGGAGGCTCAGCCACAGTGGAACAGCACCTCAAACTCTTGCTCCCTCTTTTTGGCTCCCAGGCCTGCTTCTCATCTCCCTGCTGCCTGCCACCCACTCAGTTCTCTCACTCTCACTGTTTATCCCAGGCCCATTGCAAATCTGCTCACAGGGAAGAATGGAAGACAAAAACTACATGCTCCAAACTCTTTCTAGTACAAATATTTGGTGGCATCTAATTTAGGCACTCCCCTGGTTGTCTTTATTTGGGACTGTTGGCCCAGAAGGGTGACCACACAGCCCTGGGTCCCCTAAAAGATAGGATGGTGAGGTGGGGAACTGGGCTTTTTCTCTCCTTGCCTGCAACTCTTGGGTTCTGTGACCTTTCCTGGGCATTTGCACCCCAGGGCCTTCCTCTCTCTGGATCTGTTTGTTTTACTCCCTTTTGCTCTTGAAAGCCTCATGAGCTCAGGGTGCTTACTGCTCTTCTCCATGCCTGAAGACTTGCCCCACATGTGACCTGCTAGACAGATGCCGGAGACTAACCCAAAAACAGCTGCAGGAGTGCTAGGTCACTAGTGTGGCCGGTCTCATGTCCAGCCCCTGATGCGAGCTGGGAAGGGCCTGCTAGGAGGGAATCAGCGCGGTGATCCTAGCTGATGGATGTCATAGTATTGAATGTCTACTTACTAACACGCACTACCCTAAAAGGCCTTTGTGGATTAATTTATCTAATGGTTTTAACAACCCTAGCAATGGGGACACTGAGGCACAGAAAGACAGCTAGGTCACACAGCTAGTGAGGGGTTGAGGCAGGACCCACATCCAAGGCTCTGGGCTCTAGAGCCTGCAGTTGTAAACACTGACAAGGTTCCCCCTCTTCCTATCAAAGGGAACGGCCTGGAGGGCAGGGACCATGTCTTGCCACCACTGTCTCAGGCCTGGCACAGGCAGTACTGGGAGTGAGGCGCTAGACTCCCGACTCCTTGGCAGATTCAGTTGGCCTTGACTGGCAAAGGGTGAGGAGGGGAGAGAGTGTGAATTCTGGAGCTGCTAGTGTCTAAGAATTTGTGCAATGACCTCCTCTGATGCCCATGATGCAATGGGTGGAGGAATTTGAGCCCTTCCCCAGCTCCGGACAAGCTGTCCTCCAGCCATAGGCTCTACCTGCAGGCATCTACCTGTTCCAAGGTGGGCCTTGCCCTGGGGGCATCCAGATCCTTTTCTGTGCCACCAGGGCCTGCTGCTGCAAGTAAGCCAGCTTCGATGGGGATCCTTACCTCTGATCCCGGCTACCTCCTGAACCCTTCTGCGGAGAGGAAGCACTCCAAACTTCGGGTGAGTTCCGAGGAAAAAGAGGGCTACCTGAGCCTGAATACCCTCGCTGCCGTCCTGCTGCGCCCCCTGGCGGAAGGAACAGAAGGTGTGCACACCTGCACTGTAGTCCCCGAGGCTCGCCTTGCCGCCTTCCCTGTCCCTCTGCTGGGTCCTCTATCCTCCTTTCATCTTTAATGCGCTCACCCTCGACTGAATTCCTGCAATGCGATGGGGACACAGAAGTGACCATGGCACTTTCCCTATTACAAAGTGCTGTCCTTAATCATTCATTCATTCGTTCAATTCCCTCACTCATTGATTTGACAAACATTTATGGAGCTCCTATGCTGCTAGCCTCTTCTTAAGGACCTCAGAGTTTAAGTCTAACAAACAGCTATGATTTCACGGGCTAGACATAGGTGCTAAAGAGGCAGGGTCCACCTGAGGAGACTGACCTGGTGCTGCAACTGAGCAGTGCGCTCTGGGAGCTCAGGGAGGGTGGCGTGTGTCATGTCTGTGTGTGCATATGTGTCTCTATGTATGAATCTGTGGGTCTCTGTGTGTCTGTGTGCACAGGTATTGGGGCTGTGCAAACACTGTGTCTCTGCGTGAGTGTGTCTGTGTATACAAGCACATGTATATCTGTGGGTGGGTCAGGAGATGGATTTGCTGCGATGTTAGGGCAACATCTGGGCTGGACTGAGCTTAGACAGCTGTGAAAGGTTAGTCTGGGTGTAGGAAATGGGATGCGGAATAGAGTGGGTAGGAGGAAAACGTCCTCCTACCCATGGAGGATGGAAGGAGCAGGCATCGGCAGCAGGAGCATGTTTAGGAAGCTACAAATAACCCTCTG
The DNA here is from genome assembly GCA_004365215.1 of Cuniculus paca. Lineage (NCBI taxonomy): Eukaryota > Metazoa > Chordata > Mammalia > Rodentia > Cuniculidae > Cuniculus > Cuniculus paca. Next base: position 12,714 of record RJWT010003809.1, on the reverse strand, counting down.
TGGCCAGGGTGTGCTGTTCATAGGTAGAGGGCAACTGGAATGAAGAAAGAGCCTTGCAGCTGTGTAAGGAGCTGGGGTCCACCCCCAGAGCTCTGAGGAGCCGCCGAGGACTGTAACACACAGAAAGAGATAAGCACATTTGCATTTGGAGAGGACCACTAGCATAGACTGCTAGACCCATGGAGCATGAGGAAAGGACCGGGAGGGCAAGCAGCCAGAAATGCTGTGGGGCTTGTATCCCAGTTGTGCAGTGCTGGGCAAGCCATATCACTTCTCTGAGCCACAGATGCCTCATCTGTCAAATAGGAGTGATGACACGAAGCACGGAGTTGGAAAGATAAAGAGCAATAGTGTGTAGGAAGCACCTGCGAGGGTACCTAGCACATAATGCTCAGTAACCTGCAGTACTATGTTATAGAGCTGACCAACAAGGCTACTGAGATCACTGCTGAAAAGATACCAAGGACCTGGGTGCAACCACTGACTACAGAAGGAGATGGGAGGATGACACCGTGAGCCATTCCACGCTGACTTGGGGATGCAGCTGGGCAGGGATCTGCCTTTTCACAAACCTCTTGGAGCTCAGCTCTGCCTCCTGTCCTCCAGCATGGCCCCGACGCCTCCCTCCTTGTCAGCCTCCCGGGGACTGCACATCTGCTTGCTCTGGCCTTGTCCTTCTGCAGTTTGACGGGCACATCTCAAGCACAGGCTGGCAGGGGCCATGGTAAAGGCTAGGCTGGCTGAGCCTCGAGCTACCACATCCAATGCAACAGCCCACACAGGGGGATTTGATGGAGGCCTTGGACGACACACATGTGGCTCTGTTCAGCTACCAGGATTATCTGTGAAGCTGGTGAAGGCGGTGAGAAAGGAAGTGCTGGGGAGGTGGCCCTTAAAGACTGGCTGCCAAGTGCCTACATCTCATCACTTGGTGCTGAGGAACTTAAAATCCTGCAAGCCCACCTTTGACCACTGTCTTGGTTACTTTTCTCGTTGCTGGGACAAACACCTGACACCCAAAGTGAACCAAGGAAAGGTTTATTTAGCTTACAGTTTCTGGAGATTTCAGTCTATAATCAGCTGGTTCCAAAGCAGAGTGGCATGGCACTGGGGCAACACCTCGAGGCAGCAGCCAGAGCAAAAGAGAGCCAAAACATAAGCTTCTTCTCTACCCTTAAACTGTATTCAGCACCCCCCCACCTTCAGGGTGGGTGTAACACACAAAATGTCCTTGCCCTCCTTTGCACAGAATGAGGATATTTACAAAGTAAGAACCCTGGCTCCCTGCTGAGTCTCTCAGTTAAACTTCTAAACTTCTCAAATTGACACAATGTATTAACCATAAGAATCTACTTCTTGTCAACTTGGCAACCAGACATATTTCTTTAAATCAGCCTCAGATACCAAGACATGCTAATTCTTACCACTTTGCAATTTGAACATTATAGCACAACTTTAACAATCCTTAAGAACCAGTAGTAAGTCTAGCAACATTGCATTACATTATAAACATAACATTTAGTCCTTGCACATCAAACACTCATGCACATCCTCTATGCAAAAGGCATTTAGTCCCTCTGCAAGTCTCCAAAGTCCTAGCAGTTTCAGCATTGCTGAAAAGTCCAAGCCCCAAGTCTCTGAAATGTAAGGCAAACTCTTAACTGCAAGCCCCTGTGCAAATGAAAACAAGGTTAAACACTTGCAACATGCAAGGGCATAAGACAAACATTTTCATTCCAAAACTTACAAAACAGGAGGGTACCAAGGATTGGGAAAAAAGCAAGTCCGAAATCCAGCAGGGCAAATGTTAAATCCTATAGTTGCTTGTCCACCATCGGAAGCAATCTGTGGCAAATTGTGCACTCCAAAGAGCTTGTGTGGTTCCACCTCTATGGCATTTCGAGTGGTCACTGATCCCATGGCATCTCTTTTGTGCTGGCCCTGCTCCCCCATTGCAGGTTTCCTTAGATGACCCATGTTCCTGGCTTTTCCAAACTTTTGCGGTCTCCACTGGGGCTTCCACTGCACCTTTGGCTTCACACTCACAGCTTCACATATTGCCTTCTCAGGGGCACGCTGCCTGGCCTCCCAGGCCCTCTGAAATCGGGGTAGAAGCCTTCTTAACCTCTGAGCTTGTGCATTCTGTGTGCACCTAAAACCACCACCACGTGGATGATGCCGAGGTCTGCTGCTAGCTGGAGCAGTAACCAGACTTTTTTCTCTCTTGGCTGTAAGGGTCGTGTGCCTGGATCACTGGGCACTCTGAGCCTGATTTTGAGGAACAGATTCTGTATGCTGCCACCATTCTGGAACCTCTTGGGGCCTCTGCCGCCACTCTGGAACATGGTGCTCTGAGGCTTTCTCCTCAAAGCAAAGTCTTTCACCTTTGCAGTTTGGAAGCTGCAAAGGTTCGAGACTTACTGCTTTTTACACTGCCTTCAGGCCGTCTTTTCTATTTCTCTGTTCCTCAGCAATCGAGCTCTCAACTTTATCTTTACAGTCCATAGCTTTATTGGAGCATCCTTTCTGGCCAAACTTACATTTCAAATCACCCTGTTGGGCTCTGTGCTCTTGATTTGTGATATAAATCTGGCTAAAAGCCCCCAACAATAGCCATGCCACGGCCTCAACATTCGACTGCCTTGAAATTTCTTTTGCCAGAATAATCAGACCACCATCCTTAATCTCAGTCTCAGGCAAAGTCTCTGGACATGAGCAAAATGCAGACAAACTTTCTGCCAAGCTATAACATACATCAACTGGAGTCCACCACCCAGTGCAGCCCTTCTTCCCAGAAGAAACCTCCTGAGCCTGGTCTTTACTGGCAGGCTCTCTATCAGCCTCCTGGTCTCCTGAGCTCTGACCAGAATCTCCCCTACAGAACAACCTAAGTTGGTCCAGGGCTTCTCTTTCAGGTGATATCTCCAAACCTTTCCAAACTCTTCCCATAAGCCATTTCCAAAGGCTCTTGAACCACATGGTCAAATACAGTCACAGCAATGGCCCCACTCCCAGTACCAAATTCTGTCTTGGTTACTTTTCTCGTTGCTGGGACAAACACCTGACACCCAAAGTGAACCAAGGAAAGGTTTATTTAGCTTACAGTTTCTGGAGATTTCAGTCTATAATCAGCTGGCTCCAAAGCAGAGTGGCATGGCACTGGGGCAACACCTCGAGGCAGCAGCCAGAGCAAAAGAGAGCCAAAACATAAGCTTCTTCTCTACCCTTAAACTGTATTCAGCACCCCCCCCCCCACACCTTCAGGGTGAGTGTAACACACAAAATGTCCTTGCCCTCCTTTGCACAGGATGAGGATATTTACAAAGAAAGAACCAGGGCTCCCTGCTGAGTCTCTCAGTTAAACTTCTAAACTTCTCAAGTTGACACAATGTATTAACCATAAGAACCACCCTTCAGGCACAGCTCTCCAAATCCCCCAGCCCAGGTGGCCTTCCTCCCATACCCACCCCGAGCTGCCAGCTCTTAATGGCTCCTGTGGAGGAGTGCCCAGCACTCCAAGAGGGAGTGAAGGAGCTAGCAGTTTAAGACACACATGTAGGGCTTGCTTGCCAATCCTCCTGAGTGTGTGCTCCTCAGGTCACCAGTAGTGGTGGGACGACTGATGGCAATAATTAAGGGATAAGGCCCCCAGGTCGCCACATGGTGTTGATACCCTCTTGGTGCCTTCTCCACGCAGGGGGAAGTTGTTAATAGTGTGTGTGCGAGGGGAGCAGGGGAGACATTCATTTCCTTAGTCTCCAGACGCCATCATAAGAAAGTCTGGTCCAGATGTTGTTTGTGTCTGGGGTTGCCTGCATTTCTGTCTCCTCTTCCAGGGAGCTAACTCTTTGCATTTCTTTGATTTCTGTGGGGTAGAGTAGAAACTTTCTTTTAATTGTGTGAAGACAGCCCCTTGCCAAGTCTTCTGTGCATGCTTGAGCTTACTGAAGAGATGGTTTCCTGAGATGCTGTTGAGTATTAGAAGAAACACTGGGCGAGGGCAGGGGAAGTGGAGTACAACCAGAAGAGAAGGGGTCTCAGGCCAGCAACGAGCCTGCTGGTGGGGGCTGTGAAGGTTGCAGACCCCTGCCTTGGTGTCTGCTGGGGAGGGAATGGGGCATCCTAGAGGAGTAGCTGCACTGTGCCCTGGACACGACAGGTCCTGTCCCCAGCTCAGCCCATGTGGGCAGAGATTCCTGGGCCCCACAAAAGCGAGGTCTTTGGGTGCTGGATAAGGAGGAGTTCAGCATGACATGGGCCAAAAATGAGCGGTCCTTCCTTACCCTGCCTCCTGGGCTCTAGGGAGCAAGTCCCCAGGACTCCTGCATAATCCTGGGGAGAGGGGGGCTCCTCAATAAATGAGGACATTAAAGTCACTGCCAGCCAATCAGGAAGGGCTACAAGTTGGATTTAGATTGGTTTAAAATTGAAAAAAAAAAAAAAAGGACCCCTTTTGCCCAGGTGGGGCTGCAAAGGAAGACTCATCTCCTACTGCTGACTGGACACTCCGAAGGTAGTACTGGTACACCCTGGGCCGGGTCACTGTGAGCGCAGTGCAGGGGAGGCCCCTTCCTGGCCCCACTGGCAGTTCATCCAGAAGGAGCTGAGCAGAGCCTGGTTCTGCAGACAGCCTAGGTTGACTGTGGCACTTAGGCCACATTCATAACCACACTACCTTGATTACGAGGTGTGTGGTTGTCATTTTCCTGAAGCATAAGCCCCCTGGTCTCCATTATGTTTAACCTCTGTATGCAGTGCCCTCTCTGTACAGGGGTGGCCGGCATCTGTAAGCACCATCTGTACCCCTTTCCTAGAAAAGGCCTGTGAACTCCCAGTCTGTGACCATTCTCCATAGGAACCAGTACAATCAGGCAAAAAGAACCAGAACTTGCGGGCGGCAAACCCACAGTCCAGTTTGGCCCCTATCATCAGAGCTGGGGAAAATCAACTCGTTTGCTTCCCCACAGGAAGAAGGATGTAACAGTGTCTTCCCACAAAGGAAGCACCAGGTAAGCAGTAGGATGCACTGTGCTTGTGTGTTCTTAAGTGCAAGGGACTCCCTCCTCCCTTAGTGAAAAGAATCTGAACCCTTAGAGAGGGGAGTTTTGTCTCGATTTAGAAACACATAGGAGAGCTTTGGCTCTGATATCTCCAATGTGCATGAGGGTAAACAGGCTCCATTAAATAAAAAGCTTCATGTGCCCCTTAAATCTACCTGTGTTCCAGCAGAGAAGCTAAGGCCAGGCTCTCCGGGTGCCCGCAAGTTGTCAGTCTGTGTGCATACGATAGCAAAGAAGGAGATGGCAGGCTTGGTTCTGGTCCTGGTGTCTTCTCCTACTGGCTGTCATTTTGCCTCAAGCAAGTTTCTCATCATGGAGCAAATAAAGGGAGCAGAAAGAAAACCATGAAGAGCATTTCCAAGGGCAAATCCTCAGTTTCCAGCAGTACAGAGGGAGCTAGCACCATCCTAAACACCCTCCTCATGGTCGGTCGGTCCCTTTATGTGAGTGGGGGCAGGGATACAGTGCTGAGCAGAGCTTGTCCCAGCCTCCTGTGGCTCATCGGGGCTTTTGGAACCGGCAACAGTTCAGGGCCTCCACCATATTCAGTCCACATGGCCAGGGCACACAATGCCTGTGGAGAAACTGAGAAGGCCAGGAGTGCTGGGATGACTGCCTGGCCCCACTCTGGCCTGGCCCACCTGGGGAGCCCCGGTGAGCTCATGTCTGCAGTAACCTCACTACTCATAACCGGGATGATGAGACAAACCTGGAAGCCAGGTACAGGTGAGAAGTGATGGCTGTCTCCTCAAGAATGTGCTGCCCAATTAAAACTGCCTTCCAGATGGCTCCGGTGGATGCTGGGACTAGTGCCCTGGGCTGAGCTGGCCAGCCTCCAGACCGGATGGTTCTGCGAGCATCCACTGAAGGCCTACTGTGCACCAGGCAGCAAGCTGGCTGGGGGTGAGACAGAGAGCACTAAAAGCTGCATTGGAGAACACAGCCTATTGGTCCTAGACACACTTTCAGCAGCGGACTGTGGGAGAACCTCAAGGTTCTGCTGGTGATGCCCGGAACTGCGTTTCCCATGCCCCATCAGCCCCATGCCCCTGCCTCTTCCTGCCCACACACACCAAGCCCCTCTGAAAGCATCCCCGGCCCAGTCTTCTTCTCGGCTCTGGTGGATCAGGCTGTCCCCTGCCTCTGGGGCAGCTGCGCAACCCACCACGTCCATCTGCAGTGCTGACGTTAGGCATTCTGAATCCTATTCCTGGGATGGCATATGGCAGAGGCCACAAAGGGAGGTGGCACCTGTATTAGAGGATGGGGTCTCAGTAGACATCATTTTCAGGTGCCTTATCTACTAGAGTCAAGTTCCCAGGCAATAAAGACTAACTTTGAAGCCAGACCTCAGTAGGTCAGGGTCTTCCTCTCTCGAAAATGAAGTTTCCCAAAGGCTGAAGGTGGCAAGGATTGAAACCGAAGTGTGGTCTGGTCTACATGGCATGTGATTAAAGCAGTCAGTCGGCTTGTGTTAAATCCAGTCTTAGCTCCCTAGTAGCTCTGTGCCTTTGATAAGATTACATTCTGCTGTCAGGCTCCAAACAAACAGGCTTTTACAATCTCGGGGTGTTATTTTTCTCATCAAATGAGAGCTCAGAAGGTGGGCAGTCCAGGGCCTGATCATGCCTCCAACTGCTCAGGGACTAGGCTCCTTTTACTCTTCTACCCAGCCTTCCTTTGCAAGCATTTTCTGCCTCATGGCCACAGGATGGCCGCTCTACTCCAACATCAAATCCAAATTCCAAACGGGAAGATGGGCAAAGGACCAGATGAATCTCCATCCTTATTAAGCAGCTTTCCCAGAAGCCTCACGCAACTTCTCAATAGTCAGAGCAGTGGCACCCTGTCACCTCTCTCCGAAAGAGAAGCTGGGAATATGCTTTTAATGGAGCATTTGCTTTGCCCCCAACAGCATCAGATTTGTTTAAATAAGGAATATAAACAGGTGCTGAACTTGGTATTTCAGGAAGAATGTGTTGAGCAGAGCCAGAGATGGAAGAAGGGGAACAATGACTCCTGCTTGCTTCAGACTAAAGGCGCAGTGGGCTGGCAGTGGCTGGTGGTCAGGCAGGTCACCAGGCAGCAGCAGCACCAGCGTTCTCCGAAGTAGTAGTAGGAGAACACAGAGGGGGCAGAAACTGTAAGCAGCCAATGTGAATTCTTAGCCACATGTAAGACTGAAATCAGACACAAGCTCATCTTGAGCCTGCACAACAGCCACTGCCTTTTTCCTCTGGGCCCCCTAAACGGGAGGGTCCCTATACACGTTTCCAGGAGTTACCAGTTGGCTAAGCGTTTCTGCTCAATTCATATACAGGTCACGAACTGGCAAAATGTGACTCTTTTAGTGCTAACATTGCCGAGCTTTGAACGACACAAGCTCTCAGTTCTTGTGGTGTCAGTGGCCTCCTTGCTGTTCCGAGCTGCAGGCTTTGGCAAGTCTATTGGTTACAGAGATAGGAGGTCCCAGTCATTCTTCATGGATCTGCGTTGCTCTCTGGCTGCCAGCTGTCTTCAGTGTTACCAGTCCTGGCCATCGGCCACTTTGAAGGCCTAGGGACCCTTGGTGCTACTGGAAACAGTAATCATGAAGAGACAGACATGCACGCCATCCAGAAGGGGTTTTATTAGAACTCACAGCAGCAGAGGGAGAAAGGCGCACACACTGACCCAGACCGCCCCGTGGCGGCTGTTTACACAGGGTGGATGTGGGGAGCAGAGGGGCCCCTAGCGGACTCACCGCAGAGGGCAGAAGGAGGCGGAGTCGTCTGTGTTAGGTCCCTGAGTGGAGCCTACAGCCTCAGAATCAAAGTACGTGTTGTGTAGCACAAAGGCCCTCATTCCTGTCTCAAAAGCTCAGTTTGCCGGAAGCACTCTCCATTGCCAAGCGAGTCCCTCATTCAGCCAACCTCAGTTTCACCTTTCCTCCAATAACGTCACCTGCCTAGCGTCACCTGCCTAACGTCCGCCTCACGCCTGCTTTAGGCTGAGCTCAACTTGGCAACAGTCTGCCGCGGGCTGTGAAAAGCGCCCGCTAGGGCCCGCAAGCGGAGGTGCTGTGAAGCAGGGTTAGCAAAGGAAGCACCGGCTTGCTTGCAAAGCACAGCTCTGGGGTCCGTCCCTTGAAAGAAGCAGGCTGGACTAGCAGACCCTCCCACTGGGAGCCCTCCGGCCGCACGGTCGTCTACCGAAGTGGGATGTAAACCGTCTGGATCCTCCACGGGACCAAGGTCAGGTTCTGGATGTTTGGTTTCATATATATATATATATATATATATATATAGTTTTGTTTTGTTTTGAGTACCGGGCATCGAATTCATGACCTCGCACTTAACAGGCAAGTGCTTGAACCGCTGAGCTACACCCCCGATCCTGTTTGGTTTCTTTACACCCTCAGCGTCTACACGGCCCCTAAGCGGTAAGAATGGGTTAGAATGGCTTTGGTCACCGTAGGCGTCTTCTTCAGCAACCCAGAGACTACTCTGGAAGAGTCGTTTTTCCCAGCTTTTCTGGAAGGAAGCGAAACCTCGGTAGCCTAACTGCTCTCTGCTGCCCTCTACCGGCACAGATGGAGCGCGGCAGCCGCGCGTCGGAAGGGAAGTCCTGAGTTTGGAGCGCGCATGCGCAAACTCAAGCCGGCCTTCCGAGCCGCTCTGCACCTGCGCACCGCTTGCGGGCCGCTCCGAGGATCTGAGGCCGGTGTTAAACCCGGTGGAGAGGACAGGTGGCCGCGGGATAGGCCCCGACAGAAGCTGCTGGGAGTTCGTGCCCTGTAAGTTCTGGGACGCTGCACCTCCTGGGCGACTTTGATGAGCTCGGAAATGGGGGCGTGACTTGAGCCCGCCTCCCAGGGTTGCGAGTGCCGGAGGGTGGGGATCGCCCAAGCCTGTTATTAATTTGTTGGGTGTTTGTCCGGGAAGGTTTTCTGGAGGAGAGCAGACTTTGCAAATAGAAAGAAGGGGTGAGGCTAGACTAGGTGGGACCCAGGAACCCCGAGCTCCAGGGTTGTGAGGAACTGGGCTGTTGGCAGAAGGCAGACTCCATTCCCACTGCCATTTGTAGGGGAAAGAAGCACAGAGAGCCTGGCTACAAAATGAGGGTCCCCATAGAGACTGTACAGGTGTTGGACCCACACTCAGGACGGCAATTTGTCATTTTTTGTGTTTTCACTTTCCTGGTAGAAACAAGCAGTTGCTTCTGTCTTGGCCGAGTGTGGACGCAAATGTGCACTCACTTGCCTCTTTCCATCTAGGACATGACACAAGTGGGACATCGCGGCCATGGGGTCTCAGCATTCTTCCTCTGCTCGCCCTCACTCCTCCAAGCGAAAGAAAGATGACAGGGAGGATTTCCTGGCCGACCCTGAGCAAGAAGAAGCCATCGCCCAGTTTCCATATGTGGAGTTCACAGGGAGAGATAGCATCACCTGTCTCACCTGCCAAGGGACAGGCTACATCCCAACAGGTGAGAAGCTGACGGTCAGGGAGGAGATTCCTTCCCCACAAAACTTTCACGTCCCCGAAGCGTTTTTCTAGGCAGCAGTGTCTCTGTAGTCCTAGACTCTCTGGATTGGAGCCAGCTCTCCTGACTTGATTGATTTGGGCAGATTCCACTACTTTTCTTGGTCTCCTTGTATTTGAAACACTTTCTTTTCTTCACTTCCACTCTTTTATTTGTTTTTATTTTCTCCCTGTGGTTTTGGAGTTTTCATTTGCTCTGTGTCGTGGGATCTGTTGACAAATGTGTTTCTTTATTGCTTTTGCTCATACAGCCTGTCACAGCTCTGTAGGGAGACCACCTTGGATGCTTCAGTGCAAGAAGGAGAGTAAATTATTAACCTAATGTCTGCAGGTTACCTCAGGTGGGGGGAAAGGGCCAAGGCTCAGGCGTGGAGTCTGGATTAGGTACAGGATTGTCTGCTAACTAAACTGGCACCCTGAAAGTGTCACGAGTCAGTGGAGGGTCACAAAGTCAGTGCTGCCAAAAACCTTAGACACTGTTTACTGCAAACCTCCCTGTCACAGGTAAGGGGGAAGCGGCTTTGAGAGGTTTGATGATAGCCAAAGCCACGACAGAAAGCCAGAAGAAGATCCCACATTTCTCAACTTCCTCGGCACTGCCTTGGCAGCTTCGATGGATGTCTTACAACTTGCGGCACGCTGTACAGATGGACATGTTTCTTTTTTCATTAGATTTGCAACTCAAAACTAGTATTCTTAAAAATGTCTACTCACGGAGGGATAATTACAGTGGCAGGCTGCAGTGAGATGCAAAGAGAAGGACTGCCAATACATGGGTTTTACAGAATGAATGTTTGGTTCTTTTCTAGAGCAAGTCAATGAATTGGTAGCTTTGATCCCACACAGTGATCAGAGGTTGCGCCCGCAGCGAACGTGAGTTGCCTGCCCCTCACTTGGTGACATCTATTCCTGTCCCTCATTTTTAATATGGATGAATGCCAGTTCTATGAAAACTGTATCTGTTCTTGTTAACCCATTTCCTTGGTTAGAATTTTCCCAAGAGGGATCTCTCTGCTCCCTATCACAATCTGGGGAGAGAAAATTGCAGCTTTATGTGTTCTGAGGGCCAAGTGAGGCATGGAATTGGAAGGTTTGGAGAAGTCGGGTGTCCAGGGAGGTGCGGAAATACCTTTGTCCACTTTGCTTCTCTCTGTGGTTGCCAACAGTGTTGAGCTGGGTTGAGAAAAGCTTCTCCCACTTAATTCATTCTGGACTGGTTTCCTGGTTCTTTGTACTTTCACTTCCTCCTTGGTCTGACTTTGCAGTTAATCTCGACTGGTTGGACTCTGATACCCGCCTGCCTCATTTGTTGTGTGTTGGGTCACTTGCAGTAAACAGTATGTCCTTCTGTCGGTCCTGCTGTGCCTCCTGGCCTCTGGCTTGGTGGTTTTCTTCCTGTTTCCACATTCCGTCCTTGTGAACGACGATGGCATCAAAGTGGTGAAAGTCACATTTAATAAGCAGGACTCCCTTGTCATCCTCGCCATCACGGTAAGTTTCAGCGCCTTGATTCCTGTGCTGTGTTCCTGGCAGTCTTGGACCCAGTGCACTTACACTTGCTGCCTTCCCTCAATGCAGGCCACCCTGAAAATCCAGAACTCCAACTTCTACCCAGTGTCAGTGACCAGCCTGTCCAGCCAGGTTCAGTACATGAACACAGTGGTTGGCACATACGTGACCACGAATGTCTCCCTCATTCCACCACGGAGTGAGCAGCTGGTATGCTGTTCTTTCGGTCTCTGTAGTGCAGGAGGAGAGTGGGTACAGTGGGAACACTGCAGCCGGGTGTCTTTCCTGGGCCTCCTTGCTTACGCCTGGAGACACTAGTTGATGAGGAGAACCCGATGGACTTTGTGATTCTGAACAATTGTAGAGAAGGGGGGAAATAACTAGCATGTAAGTATTTGGAGCAAAAGCATTTGTAAGAGAGTCTTTCCACAGATCTCAAAAAAGCTGTATTATAGTCTGAGGTCCATTGGCCCCAAAAGGGGAGAGGTCAGAGATATTTTTTAACGACTTGTAGACTGTATCAAAGACCATCCTGGAGACATGTTTTGTATGTGAAAGAAGAATGGCCTAGGGACTGTGGGCTGCTGAGAAGATTGCTGTGTCAATCTTCCTTGGCTACAGGTTGATTTTTGCTGTCTTCACAGGTGAATTTTACGGCGAAGGCTGAGATGGGAGGACCATTTTCTTATGTGTAGTAAGGACAATGTTCTCTGTATGTGTGCTTTCCACCAGATAAAGGGATTCAGAGTGATACTCAGTTGACTGGAGCCTGTCCCTACCTGAAGTCCCAGCCTTGGCCTGTGGGCTTCTTAGCTTTAACCATATCTATGTTTGTTTGAAGAAGTCGCTTGAGATACGACTAAAGCACTTGAATTTCTAAGAGAGAACATTATGCGCTAGAAACATTACCCAGCTCCAGGGTTTCTGTGATGGGTTTGACAAAACAGAAAAGGGTGTCAGTGCAGAAAGATGAGACCGACACTGGTCTGAATTAGCGGGTTGGGAGGGTGGGTGTGGGCAAGAGAAGGCACCCCAAATAATTTGACAGTGTAGCTCAGCACTCCTCTACTGATTCTTCTGGTTTTTTGTTTTGTTTTATACTAAACTAATGATTTCTGTGTTTGCTGTTTGGTAGCTTCTTCTGCACAGTACCTCATATCCTGGTGCACAACATAGTGATCTTCATGCGGTATGTCGCTTGTTTCCCTGTCTTCATGGCCTTTGTGATTGAGCCTGGACCCGAAGGTCCTGAGCGCTTTTATGCACCTGTCAGAGGCGTGTAACCAAAGAGGGGCCCCATGCCTCACAACAGATGCAGGACACCCTCAGTGTTCACTTGATGTGGCAGCCTGACCCGCCGCAAAAGTCACAGTGAACAGTGGCTCACTGCGAACAGCAGAAAATGTGATTTTTCTCCAGGAAATGGGGTCTAGTTTAATTAAGCGTATGCACCCCATTTAGAATCCTCATGAGACCATTGAAGACCAGAAAAGCTTTCTCAAGGTGTAAATACAGACATGTAACCACACTTACTCTGCATCCACCTGTGTCACCACATGTCATGGACCTTAAGGGTTGTGTAGGACTGTGCATTTGCAGGCGACAGGCTCTGCTGTGCAGAC
>RJWT010003808.1:0-35254 GCA_004365215.1 Cuniculus paca | reverse complement strand
GGGCAAGATGACCAATAGATCAAGGATGCCAGGCAAGTGGCTCTCAATCCTGGCTGCCTATCCTAACAACCTGAGTTTAGTTTACAAAACTCTAAGACTCAGGCCTTAACTTGAATCCATTAACTCAAAATAAGAGGAAAGATTGTGCGAACATACAGCAGGTAATTCTCATGCACGCCAGAAGGGCCATTGTCTGCTCTGGTACCTGTCAGTGGCTGCTCTTGGCCCCTTTGTTCTCTCCTTTCTCTAAGAACTGAATGAAGCTGCCAAGTTATGTCTTGCACGAGAGGCATATAAACCTCACGGAGTTTGCTTTAAATATTCAGGAGACCTTCTTGCTTTTGTTGAGGAGAGAGTGCACCATCAAGGCAAGTGAACCTACACTTCTGACTTTTCGAGGGACAAGTAATTCTATGACATGCTGCTTCCTGCTTGTCTGTATGCTCCCCGCCACACTACATGTTTGGCCTTCCATGAGCAAAAGTTTCACTACTGAAATCAGTGGGTGACCTTTCTCGTTTTTCATATACCCAGAGGAAGAGATAAACCAGTATCGAGTAGATTTGCAATCAAGGTTAATACTTCTCCAAGACAGAATTAGAGCCTTGTGATGGAAACCTGAACGGGAGCAGGCCTACATGGCAGCCCAGAGGACTCTGCCTTTTCTCTGATGGCTGCAGGATGAGGTGGTTATTTTGTGAACATTTTCAGTGTCTTTGTAACTCAATGAGGAGATGTACCCACAAAATATCAAAATACCATGTGTGACCAGGCAAGCATTTTCTGTCCATTTATGATCCAAAACATCAGGGGATGCAAACAGGAGATTCCCAACAGTGGTGACTGCGGTGCTGGCCTCTTGCTAGAGACCGAGAGTCAGGGATCAGACTCCCATCATAGCAATTTTCTTCCCTCTCAAGAATAGCAAGAATTCCAGTGAATAGGGGTGGAATAAAATCTTCATCTGGAGAAACCTAATGGGAGAAAAGAAAGGGACTAGATATCAAACAAAAGGTAAATTAAAATCTTGGGGCAGAAGAGAGTAGCGTTGCAGAAACAGCTACATGGTCCACAGGCAGCCTCTCCTGGTTTCCTCTTTTCTCCCCAGTCTGGGCTCCTCCTGGGTGTTGCTTTGCTCCTCCCCTTCTGATACTTTCTTGAAAACACAGAGGAAGTTCCAGTGTGCTTGGCAGCCAGTGCAGGTGCGCTGATCCAAACTGCCTAAGGCAATCTTGCTTTTGAATTGTTCCAGCAAGGAAATAAAAACTCAGACATCCCTCCACCAGCCACAGTTCTCTTTAGGAAATTCAGCCTGGTGGTTCTAGTGGGAACATCATGGAATTAAGTGTTGATGTCATAAATGCCACTTTAGGAAATTGTCACTTCACTATAAGAAACTTATCATTTTATCATACATGGGTCCTTGCAAAACAACCCAACAACAACAACAAAAACAAAAACAACCAACACCTCAAAAAACACAATACATCAAATATTTAAAATTATATAAGGTATGTTAAAAAAACACAATGTATGTTTAGTCTTTTTAAAAAAATATTATAATAAAAGACACTGCCATTAATCCTCCTCAAAATATTCTTCCCTTCTTTTAACACACTTACCCCATTTATTCCTGCCATTTTGTGAAGTAGTTCTGGAAATACTTTTTTTGTGAGTATCTCAGTTGTGCTGTCTTGGCTGCCTTGATGTCTGAATTGATTCAAAACATTTACTTTTCATGGTCATTTGGACTTTGGGAAGAGTCAGCAATCACATGGTGCCAGATCTGATGAATAATGTGGATGAGGACACCCTGTAATCTTTTTATCTGGCAGAAGTTGCCATAAACATTTGACCAACAAAATGTCAACCAAAAGGTATAATTAATGTTTAAATTTAAAAAGTATTACAGTCGAAAGCGTACTGCCAGTTAATCTCTCTGGAAGAACTCAAAATACCTGCTCCCCTTTCTCTGAGCACATTTATGCCATCATTCTTGGCAATGTGTCTCTTACTACAATGAGTTTTTTTTAAATTAAAAATTCATTGTATTCTTCAATTACCTCTTGCCTTTGTAAATTTGTGTGAATCGTTGATTTATTTTTTAAGATAAGCAGAAATATCTTTAAAGATTGGAAAATTTGCCAAGCAAATAAAAAGGATGAAAGTCTTCCCATTATCTTTCTTTTCCCCTGTAAGCTAGACCACCATTATCTTATTTTGGTGAAATATCATCTCAGTTGCACTTTTGAAAAAAGAGTTTGAGAAGTTCTGGTGTAATGGATACTAGCTAGATTCTAAGAAAAACTATACATTGCCTCCACTGAGATTCTGGTTCATGTTCTGTTGTTGACAAACCTGTGGCTTTTTACAAAGTCTCAGCCCTGTTACTGCCTGAAAAATGTTGCCCACAAAGCTGGTCCTGCCAGCCATTGGTGCAGTCAGATTCAAACTAAGTTGTCAGTTGCCTGGGAGGAAAAGGAGAGACTTAATTGGAAAGAAAATTGTCCAGCAAATGTTTGATGATGGCAGAATGGAAACCAACTGGCAGAAAGGCCGCCTGTGATTCTGAGCAAGAATAAGAGCAGTGTCTCAGGTGTTGACTTTTCACTGACTAAAAGGGTCTGAATTTCAGGCATGAAGGGGAAGAAACAAGCTTGACACTGAAAAACAAAAAAGCGAGGAATAAAGAAAGTACAAGACCAGAGGAGGAAGTGGCTAATCCTTAGTCAGTTGTAACTGCTAAGTTCCTCTACAGAGACTTCAGGAGTCAAGAAGGAAACTCCAAGTTTCCAGAGGAAAGGAGAGCCAGCAGGCTGTGAAGGATAGTAGGGCCAGGCGGAGGACCAGGAAGAGCTCCATGGACAGATGCCACTGAGAGTGAAAGGAGGCAAATCCCTGTATCAAAATGATGTGGCATATTAATGCACTAGAAGGTTCTCCCAGGATGTGCCTACAGATAGGATGAATTATGACACCAGGCCACAGGCATGGCTACTGTGGTACAGAGTTTGAACCATGACAAAGAGACTGGGCTTCCAGCCTCGACCTCAGCATTTTACAAGTGTGAGACAGAAGACAAATTGCTTTAAACAGCTCAGCTTCCTCACTGGCATGATGGTGATAGTAATCATGTCTGACAGATTTCTTGTGAAGTTTGAGATCATATATGCTGAGGATGAATCAAGATTCCGGTCCCTCTGAGTGTTCCATACTGAGAATTACTGTCATGTTTATCGTGTTTTTATCGACATGGTGGCTGTGGAGGCTACTTTACGACTGATCATTCCTGTCCAGAAGGAATTCGATCTCAAACTGTGTGGTTGGAGTCTGAGAAGTGGACATTAAATTAAACCACTTGGTTATTCTATATGGGTGCTGGGGAGATGACTGGCTAGCACAGAATATAGCTTTTGGAGAAGCAAATGAGGTGTGCATTGGTCTGTCACAAATCCCCATTGGCATCCTGAAAGCGCACTAGTTCTAGATGCCACAAATCAAACAGAGAAATGTGGAGGAAGATGAATGGAGGAATGAAGGGGGAAGACCAGAGTCTAGGTGGGAATGGGACAGATAAGGAACGTAGCAATAAGCATGTGGGGGAAGTAGAGATCAGCAGCCTCTGATCTGCCACCTGTTAAAAGGTGATTCATGGTTTAAGGGAGTGAGCGAGAGTTCTGTGAAGAAACTCCCCTATGACTGTCTCCAGAAGGGCCCAGGGGGATGTCTGCAGAAAGGTCCTTGAAGACTGAGTGCTCATTGCTGCCCTTCAGCCAAGGGTGGGAACAGCTGCAGGGAGACCCATGGTCAGCAAGTCTGGCTCCTGATTCACCACCTGCCTCCAATTTGCCCCATGACCTGTTCTAAATCAGTTCTCCCCTCTGGGCCTCAGTCTCTCAGCTAGACAATAGAATTGAACCAGAACTTTGATTCTAAAGATTCACTGTATAAATCTTCATGCCCTTTGGAACAATACCAGAACCTCCTGTTCTTCTCCCTTCCTCAATTTAGACACAGAGTCCTTTTCAGTAATTCCTAGTCCCAGTGGGGAACCATAAGCGAGTCACCCAGGTCCCTGAGGATGGCATTTGCTCACTTTGTGAAGAGAGAAGGACAGCATGTGCTCCTGGGACAGTAGTAAAAGACAGTGTGGATAAAAGAAGCAGGAGCCTCAGTACTGAGTCTGAGGGAGGTGCTGCTGCAGCATAAACTGTCTAATGGCCGCTGCTCAAGTCATGGTGGGAAAAGGCAAAGCCCAGGATGGCTCAGCTGGGGAGCTGAAGGGAGTGATTTATGAACCCTGGGGTCAAGAAACACGCCCCTCACACAGGTGACTAATTGCCCAGGGAGTCTATTTCTGAGAAAGCTCCTCATTCTCCAGTTCTAAGGGAGTGAGATCTTTTTAAGTCCAGCCTCACGGCCCTTTTCTGACTGTTGCAGTGGGACACCCTAGACGGTCTGTAACCAGTTCCTTGGTCCTGCAAGTGGCTCCTAGTCACTTTCTATTTTAACTTCCTGTGGACAACTCTGCTCATAGTCCCCCTTTATCCTGTTCTGCCTAGGAAGCTCAGTAATTTTTGTGAAACAGGTGTTACAATGTAAAGAGCTAATGCTGCCTTAGTGGGAGGACAGAAGAAAGGGAGGAAGGAAGGAAAGGAGAAATGGAGGAAGGGAGGGAAAAGGAGTTATTCCGGAGCCTCACTCCCTCAGTTCATACGCTAGCTGGGTGTGCCTGGTAAGTCACATGACTGCTGTGCTCTTCATCTTTTTACCTACAAAATGTGGTTAATAATCCCACCTCCCCATGCCTCATAGGACTATGAAAAATATATGAGTTAGTAGTATACAGTGCTTACAATAGTGCTGACACAGAGAAAGCCCTTCAGAATGTACTGTTATTATACTCAATTTCTCCCATTTTCCCCTACATTTTCTCTCAGATTGGGTGCACACAGTGAAACAGCTGTACAGTCAGCAGAAATAAACTTGAGCAGTCTCTGCCTTCCCTCTTCCTATTTCTGCTCCAATTTGGAAAGGACTGTTGGTAATTACTTTCTAATAACTTGTTGGGATAATTTAATCATTTGTAACTGATTTTTTAAAAGGGCACTTGTGACTTACTAGAAGCAAAATTTGAGAGTGAAGGGTCTCTTTTCTGTTCTCAGGTTTCTGTCTTCCTTCGGCCCCACCTTCATTTCTTCAGAGAATTTAAAACCACAAATACCCCTCTTTGAATTTCCAAGTTCAGCTTTAAATTTGAAAAGCTCATTTTCAGATTTAGTTTTTGAATTATTAAAATCTGAGAGAGAAGGAAAGTAGTTTTAAGCAGAAGGAAAAACCAGAGGAAAGAAAATCATTAAGTAGGCTCCAAAAACTTTTATCTATAAATCTGGAGAGTCTGGAGGGCAACATCTTAAAAGGAAAAGGAAATGAGAATTTCTACCTTCACAGGTCTTTGCTTTGCAATACAGTATTCAGGATTGCAAAGGAAAGAGAAGTAATGTACTGCTCATTACCTTTGATTGTAATTATGCTTTTGCACAATATTTGCTAATCAGGAAGGATTGGGAAAAGCTGAGATAATCATAGGAGTCAAAATTCAAGTCAGTGAGCTAAAGATGTTTTTACCCAGGTTTATTTTTAAATTTTGTTTTTCATTTGGTAACATTAAGGGATTTTCCTCTCCACCAAATAGCGAATGCTTCCTGGCTGGGTCCATTCAACTTTGCAACCTTATGCAGTCTGGCCCCAAGTTCCTTAACCAAGGGAAAGTCACCTGACCACACCCTGGAACAGGAAAATAAAAGTTGTGTGAGCCACTTTCTTTTAGCAATATGTCTGTTGTGATCAATTGTTTCACTTATTCATCATGAGCTGGAGACAGTTACGAAAACTTGTTTACAGGAAGTTCTTTTAGAAATAGGCTTTACAAGTTTAACTGAGTTTGTACCAAATCAGAACTCTGCCTATGACTATTTTCTTTCATTTTTACCTGACCAGGTGAGGTCAAGGGCCCTCGGAAAATCACATGTTCTTGTTGAGGATTCAAAAACAGACAGGAGAAATGGCATAAACATACCTTAGCATTTCAGGCAAATTCTTGTGGCTTCTGCACACTGGTTCATTCTAGTATAGTGTGGATCCTGTTATCTATTTACCTGTCAGGCTCCTCACTAGACAGTGAGCCCCTTGAAGCCTGGGGATATATCTTATTTACTTCGTATATCCTACATGTGTAGCATGTCGTTAGAGATTATTGCATCATTTTATTGTTACTCATCTCATATCTCATCTCATCCTGCCAAAGAACTTAAGAGATTCTCAATGGATAGCCTTGTTTTTGAATTACATGTACTTTGATAGTGAGAAGGCTAAACCCAGTACAGGCACACCAGGCACACCTTGATGACATAGCAGAGATGAGTAATCTCCCTTCTGAGGGTGGGAGTAGGTGAGGAGCGAGCATTTGTGGAGTCATTGGATGATGGAGGCCTCTCCAGCAGGAGGGTTTACCGGGATTCTCTGTTATCCCTGTTTGTGTAATTCCCCCTCTGACTTTATATGAACCCAGACAGTTGTCTGGCACTGTCCTCATCTGTTACACAACTATGATGTGTTTTTGTGCAAGATTTTCATTTTCCTTAACAAACAGATTTTAGCCTCCATACCTGGGGGGGGGCGGCGCTTATGGAAGGGATGTAGGCTTGTGTACAGTGATAATCATCCCCAAACTCCAGTATGGGGAGCCTTGCCATTAAGATGAAGAAATGGGAGCCCTGAGGTAATTGTCCTGCCCTAGGTCAGACAGGGGTGCCAGCTTCTCAAGAGAGAGCTAGATCTGCCCGTGTCTGCTTTACGGTTGTCTGCTTGGCCCACTGTACTTCATTGTTCTTTGGAGAACTCTTTGCTATTGAACTGAAGATGTGGGATCCCTAGTCAGAAGGAACAATTCACTGTGAATCAATTTATTCCACCACTTTGGCCCATGGGGAGAATGCTGGGTGGGACGCCACAGTTCCATGGTGGAGCCTAAGTGTCTTCTACAACAAAGGATGAATTTAAGGGTGACCACAGGAGAACAATACTTCCTTTGTTGTGGAAAACCTCCTCTAATTTTTCTCCTGGTTGTGGTTGCTGCTAAGGCTGTTTGTTCATGCAAGTGTTTATAGCATGCCTTTGCACTTTGTCAGAGGAAACTGGCCTTCCATCCTTCCATTTTGCAACATGACTTCTGACTGTATCTCATGAATCCTAATAATAGACATTGTGGCAACCACCTGTGCTTAAGGTCATTGCCTCACAGGTTTCACTCTAATGCTATCCTTCCTGGTGTCATAGCCACAGACCTGAGTAGACACGCCCATTCTTAACTACAGGGAAATATGTCATTAAAACAAAAAAAAACAAAACAACTCGCTTCACCATTAAAAGCTCGTGACTGATGCCCCGTGAAGCATAATGTTGATAAACCTGTTGTTCATCTTCCTTAACCTTGGGTTTGGTAGATGTCCATTACCTGAATCACCAGGAAATCTGAAAGAAAGTATTTTCTATTATTGTTAAGCTTATGCATGAAATGTTTAGTGAGTTTATCCTTATATTACACCAACTGGATTCAGACTTCTGGGCTATAATTCAAGCAATCAACCCTTAATTGGTACACATCTCTTTCAGGCATGCTGCCTATGTGCACGTTCAATCTTTGACTTGTAATACATGCTGTATTCTTGAATAATAGAAATGAAGATGGAGAACACACCAAGTAATTCAACACCAGCAACACTGTGGGATACTTGGGGTTTTGGTCACTTAAATTCTCTTACCATTTATTAGTTTCAAGATCAAAATCTCATGGGTTAGTTGGTTCATTTGTAGAATAGTAGTTAATAATAATATATTACCTCCCTCATGACAATCTACTTGACTGTTAATATTTTAGCACTCCTTAAGATTTCATTCTAGATCATATTTCTGTATTAACAATATAGAGTTTTCCTGCAGGATTTTTGACTTTCACTGATACTAAGAGCAGTTGAACATAATCTGCCTTTATCTTTGTTACCTCCTAGTCTGGCTCCTGTTCAATAATAGGTCTGATGGTTTTGGATAGTAATATAGGTTTCCTGTCACAAATAAGTTATCATTGGATGTGCTCTCATGTCAAGATTATTTGGTTCAAAATTTTATCCAATGATTGAAGTTAGTTGGGCAACAATTTATAATGACTTTATCATGATCCAAATTGTATAGATTAATAGAAGTAGTAGGTATTCTCTTTTGTGCTAGTGCAAAGATCTTCAAACCATATGTTTTCCTCTGCTTGTCCCCATTTAGCGTTAAATAATCGTTTAATTGTAACTTGTTTTTAGCCCAGATCAGTAAGTGGTTTTAAGAGATTTTAGAGATGAATCTTTGAAAACAATAATAACCAAAAGAAATGACTGTTGGGAATGTATTTTAATGATCATCTGCAAATTGTTACTACAATGAATGTGTCATTAATAAACTCAATTAGCCAACAGTCATCCTTGCTAGATGTACTGTATTTCCTGTGTGTACATCTGCTTTTATCACAACTTGGCATCATTTTTAAAACATCTGTGTCCTGATAAACGAGACTGTAGCACAAAATAATTCTACATAATGGAAAACAACAACTTTCTCTCACCTTTAATATTCTGTCTCCCTGTCGTTAGCTGTTTAGCCTGTGAAAAGAGAGACTTGAAGCCAGACCCTAACAATCTATGCTTCCTACCCTAGAATGCCACCTCCAGCACAAACCTATGTGCACACTTCTTTTTCTTAGCTGTGTCCTCTTTGTCCACTGAGGTTAAGTATTTCTCCCTTCTTCTCACTTTGGGTTTTCTATACTTTTTAATCACAATCTAATGCACATTATATCCCAGGCACTGATTAAGTAACTAAAAATATTAACCCCTAAATCCCCATAATCCTGTGTAATAGAAACTATTATCCTCTCTATAGGTGAGGACACTGAGCAGCTAAAAGTTTAAGTAAACTCATCAAAGTCAATGGTACTGTAGCAAATAACAGAACTCATTTTGAATTTAGAGTTGTACTCTGGTCTATTCTATTCTACTAGATTCCCCTTGATTTATTACACAAAAGTTGGTTAGCACCCACTAAGTTCCTCTAATGTCATGAGAAGCACTAGCATATCTTTTCTATCACTATTGTCTGATAGCACAGAATTTATTGTCTGTGTTATTAATTTGGCCCTTGTCAATGCTGTTATTATTTGCTTTGGTGAATATTAACAGAGTGACTGTGGTAACGACTTTGTAACTCAAACTTGTGATACAATGCTGATGCTAGTTGTTAGGTGAATGCCTTTTCCATGTTTGGGGTCAGATCACACTCTTGTAGATAGAGGTTATAGTTGTCTTAAGGGGATAGTCAGTCATTCCGAAAAGGGCTCAGGAATGAGGCAGAGGATGAAGCCTAAAAGAAAAAAGGTCTAGTTTGGGATGGAGTGAGAAAGATTCTCCATAGTATGTGGTAGTCATCTAGGGGTAAAACAGTACATCAGATAGTGAGAGAGTAAAGACGGATCTAGGTTTTGGACTAGTCTTGGACTCCATGCCTAGGAAGAAGAGTGGTATAAGGAATTCCAGAGTCTTTCCCCCAGAGACCATGGCAGGGGTATATTTCAGCAATAGAGAACCTAGATATGCTTTTTAAAAATAAATTTAAAAATTTTATTAGTACATATTTGCAGTGCCTCATGATTTCACTCATTGTGGGGAGATGGTACAAGTACATAACAAATCTTAATTCTTTTTTTTTTTTTTTTTTGTGGCACCAGGGATTGAACTCATTACCTCATGCTCGTCAGGCTGGAGCTTAGGCCACTGAGCCAACTCCCTGGCCCTTGTCTTTTTGAGACAGGGTCTTGCTATGCCATTCAGGCTGGCCTTGAGCTCACTTTGTAGCCCAGGCTGGTCTCGAACTCGCAAGGATCCTCCTGTCTCAACCTCCTGAGTGCTGGGATTACAATCATGAGCCACCACACCCGGCTCAAATCTTAATTCTTTTTCCTTCCCCTTCTCTTCCCTTCCTTCCATCTCTTGGTCCCTTTCCCATTTGCATACGATTTACTTTCATGTTTCCTATTATCTATTTTTGTTTTCTTTTTAACTTATTTATGTTTGGGTTTCTCATATAAGAGAAGGAAAGGTTGAATGAAATTTCTATTTTTAGTTTTTTGAGAAATTTTCATACTGGTTCCACAGTGGTTGTACTGGTTTACATCCTCACCAGTAATGTAGAAGGAGAATCCAGGATACTTTCATAGTCCTTGGTGAGTGCTCTGGGTTGTTGGATGACTATGCTTTACATAGATTTACAGTGACCTGGGCTCCTTCCTGGACATGATTCTACTGCCAAACCTTGGGGCCATGGTTCTTAAAATGCATGTCTCCACAGAGTCAAAGGCATTTTCATAACAATATTAAGATGTGATCTGCTTTTCTTCACTTTCATTCTCCAATGAGTATACAGTGGAATTTTTTAGATGCGAAACAAGAGGCGTTATTCCAAGACATTGAATGCAGGAATGGATAGGAGGACCTTGCTGTCTTCTAGTAAGTCAGACTTTTAAAGAGATTTATAAAAAAAATGTGAAACAATGTCCCTGTCTTCACTAAATGTATTTTTTGGAAATACAGTTATTATTAATATTAACTTGTAAGATATTAATGATATGACATTAATATTAACAATATTTTAAATTATTTTTATGAGATAATACATCAATTTTAACATACTATAGAAATGACCCCTGCAAGTATAGCCTTTATATACATCAATTTTTAAATTCTCAGTTTTAATTTCTAATACAGGAAACATCACTAGATATAACTCATATAAAGAAAAGACAGTCTCTAGCATTATTAACAGTTTTTAAGAATGGAAAGGTGTCTTTAGGACAAGATGTTTTAAAACTGCTATGATAAAGGGCACTGATGTCTGAATGGTACAATGTGGTTTACTGCCATGATGGATTTGAAGATGGCAGACAAAAGAGAAAGAAGGGTTATTTACTACCTAAGCCTATGTAGCTTCTTGAGCTCCCTGATATGGTGGCTGGGTTGCCAAAAGTGGGCCTCCCAAGAAGATAGGGCCCAGTGTGCAAGGCCTTGTCAAGCTAGTCATATGATCAAGTCCAGAATCAACATGGGAGGGAAACAGAGATAGGTATGATTATTGGGAAGTTTATTTCACTGACTGTCACCTAATTTATAAATCTATGTCAAATGGATTTAGAAAAAGAGCTATAATTTTGTTTTTACAAGAAGAGACTGCAGTATTCTAAGCTATATAGATCATAAATCATATCTTATATATCATATATTCAATCATTTCCTCATGAAAAATTGGGTATATTGTTGAACAAAGAAAATTTCCCTGAAATAGTCATTCATCTATATGAAATATTAAGTAATAAATTAATCATTTTATTATGAAAATAAAATGATCCAAAGTTGTGTTATCTCAAGACAAGTCAAATTCTGTGTCCCTGATTAGCTGGTAGCAGCTACTTTTCCTCAACATTTTGGGTTACAATAAGACTCCATCAGAATTGGAAGACACATGTAAGAAGGGTTTACTTTAAGTAGAAACTGGAAAAAATTAATACCTGACATAACACATCTTAATTCTTTTTTTATCCTCACAATAATTGTAAACATTATGTACTGAAAACATCCACTAATAAAAAGAAGGAAAAAAATCATTGCCTAAGGAATGCCAGCAGCCAGGTGGGTTGGAATTTATGAATGTGCCACTCTTGATTAAGGTGTATCTACTGGATTTCATCCCGCAGGCCAGGACACTTACCAGACATAACTCTGACCAGTAGCTTACTTGTTCTACAAAATAAAAGTTATTATAAAGATGCAAGTTGCAATGTACTAATAGTATGATGACAAATATGGAAGCAGCTATGCTTTAAAATAACGACTTTAAGGAAAACGTAGGGCTGAAAATACTACTGAAATGATACACATATATATGAGTTCTTTTTATTGCAGGGTACTATTCTATTATATGCTTAAGCACAATTTGTTTATTCACACACAAGCAGAGGGACCTTGAGTTGTTTCAATTTTTTAGTGATTATCAATAAAGCTATTACAAAGTTTTTTTTTTTTTTTTGGTACTGTGGATCAAATTCATGACCTTGCGCTTGCCAGGCAGGCTCTTGTGCTGCTGAGCTAAACCCTTGGGTAAACATTTGTTTTTATATACACATATTTTCATTGTTTGAGGGTAAATACCTAGGAATGGGGTTGAAGAGTTAAATAGTATGTGTTTGTTTTATTTCATTTAAATTTTACTTTGTTCTTTTTATTCGTTTGTTTATTTATTTGATTCGAAGCCTTGCTCTACTGCTCAAGCTGCCCTCAGACTCTTTGACTCAAGTGATTCTCCTAAATACTGGGTAGTAGTCCAAATGGCTGGAACTGTTGAGCATGGCAGCACACATCTGCAGTTCCAGCTAGCTAGAGACAAAATACTGTAGTTTAACTTTACAAGAAGCCATACTATTCTGCATCCTCAGCAGCAATGCATGGGAGTTTCATTTGTTCTACATGCTCACCAGTGGTTGTCTTCATCAATTTAAAACATTTTAGCCACTCCAATATATGTTCAATGACATCTAATAGTGATTTTAATAGGCATTTCCTTCATGATAAATGATTTTGATTTCTTTTGGGTGTTTATTTTCCATCCATGTGAACTCCCCAAATCCTTTGCTATTTAAAAATTTGGTTAGTTTTTCTCTTCTTACTATTGAGTTTGTGGAATTCTTTTTTATTATCTTTTGTTAGTGCAGGTTTGCAATATATAATGAATATAGTCATTGTTCTGGATGCACATTCTTTAGTAAGATATATATTACAAATATTTTCTCCTTACCCATGACTTTTGGTTTCATTTGTAAAATGATGCCTTTTAGATTTAGATGAAGTCCAACTTATTTATTTATTTTTTCATTTGTGAATCTTGGTTTTTGTTTCTTAAAAAACTTTTGCCTAGTCCAAGGTCACAAAATCATACTCTTATGGTTTTTATTCTAGAAAATTTATATTTTTAGATGTTACATTTAGATGTATGATTTGTTATGAGTGTAGTTTTTGTGTCTTGTACATGGGGCTCTTATATGCATATTGATTTTCTATCATTATTTGTTGAAAAGATTGAGCTTTCTCCATTCAATTGCCTTGGCACTGTTTTTGAAAGTGTCTTGATGTACTGTTGTATCTATTTATGGACTTTATCCTGTAGCACAATTTAGATGTCTATCATCTCACCAATATCACACTCTCTTAATTATAGTACAGTAAATATTTATGGTAAATCTTAAAGTAAGGTTGTGTTGATCCTCCAACTTGTTTTCTTTTTCAATATTCCTTTGACTATTCCACATGTTTTTCAGTTGTATATCTGTTAAATTACTTTTTCTGACTCTCAAGTATCTCATTATAAACTAGGTAATTGTCCCTACTATTTGTAAACCATTTAGTGAAGTGCCTGGCACGTGCCAATCTTGCAACAGCTGTTAGCTATTATCATTATTCACCTTGCATGGCAGCTTTTTCTATTATTTAATCTGAAACTTTGTACATGAGTACACCTACCACAATAGTTTGTATGCATGTGCAGATTCACATAGTATAAAAAACATTTTGGAATCACACTTTGTCTATTCAAGGAATTAAAAGACAAATTTAGGAAGAAGTATGGAAATATTTCTTGTATTATCAGTTCATTAAGATTTTATGGGGAATGATACCAGAAAACACTGGCAATTAATAAAAGAAGTCACTGACATTCTGAGTAGAGAAAGGAACAGCATTCAGAACAGGGGGAAGATGGGAGTCAGTTCCCGATAAACTTGTTTCTTAATTTGCAAACTGCCTCACTGGTAAACCCTGAATGCATCCTACTGGAGTCACCATTTTCTCATTAATGTGGTGTCTCACAGTCATTGCAGCAAAGATAAGTGAGAGAGTAGTTATGAAAGTGCTCTGTAAAGTGTAAAATGCTAAACCATGGTTCACAAACTGTACCAAGGTACCCTGGGATGCTACAATTAAATTACAGAAGCATGTATGATATTTTTCACTTTCTTAGGAAAACAGTAACATCTGTTAGACATTGCATGTGTCGTTATCAATATGTTGTTCAACTGTAAATGCTTAAATGAAAAATTTAGGTCGATATTTAGGGGTAGGGCAACGTGAAAAATTACTGAGTCATTAAGGGTACTGTTAATGAGAGAGTTTAGGAACCTCCACGGTAAGCACTCATTTCATGACATGCACGTAGCTGCCTGTAACTGGCGTAAATATGAGTTATTTATTACTGTTTGTGGTTTTGTTAGTTCATAGTCTTTAACATGTATTTTTAATGAAAGGGTCTTGAAACTCATCTCAAGAGATTTAGTTAGTAGATGTATTGGAACAAACTTGTAGCAATGTCAGCCACACAGTGACCTGGCAGATAGCCTCCCTTATCTTCCCTAAACTCCTCAACAAGTGATCTTTTGTGGTAAATGCTCTGCCTGGGTCAGCTTACTTCTCTGCCTACATCTCTATAGAGAAGTCATTTTATTAATGCCCTGTTACAGATGAAGAAACAAATTTAAGAGGTTAAGGGACTGAACCAAGACCAATGGACTAAGTGAGATGTTTGTTCTCTGGTCCCTCATACCCTTGATATTCTCACATATTCTGCTAAAGAATAGATAAGGAATGCTGTAGGGAACCTTAAATTATTGATGCAATTTTCTGTTTTTAATTTGTATTTTTAAAAAAAATTTTATCGTGACCCTTTTTAATTATTGGGGAGGAATCCTTGAGGGGTGGATGGAATTTACTTGTAATCACCCTTGAATTCTTAATAGCATGGTCAGGTGCTTCTATAGCCAAAACTTGGCTTTACCAACATTGACACTATCAATGAATTTAAACGTTAATAGCTGTACTGAAGGGGGGTTCTTGTGACATACCCAGACAATTGTATCATTAGATGTCAACTTTTAAAGGAGAACCTCCTAAGGAGGTTCCAATTTCTCTGAATATTGTTGAGGAGCCTAACACAGATCTCTGCAAAACCATGTCTAGTTTTGTGCTTGTTGTTACCAGTTGTGGTCTAATTTTTATAGACCTAAAAGCAAATGTTCCAGGAAGTACCAAACCAATATCTTGATATAGGAGAAACTGAAGAAACCATCTGAAGTTAGTGCCTTAGAAGATTTACCTGAGTATCTTGAACTCTTTATATCCTCTCCTCTCTGGAGGTTAGACGTGAATAAACTGAACATCTCCCCTAGGCAAGGCTGAAAGCTTACATTGAGGAGTAGTTGTGTGCAGTGGTATACTATCCTCCATCCCCCAAGAGCCCTCAGGCTTTAAAAAATAAAACAAAACTTGATTTTTCTTTGTTACTTTCTGTTGCCCTAAGAATATTTAAAAATACTGGATCTTTAGCCTTATATCAAAAAGTCTTATGTCTGACCATTTAGTACCAATATGGATATATAAATTCATTGTGAAGATAGTGACAAAATCCATTAAAAATATTAAAGGAATTTTTCCCAAATACCAACAGTGATAATAAATAATAATTAAAAACGCTTACCTCCTTTATCAGATTGGGCAATTGATTCATCTCACTTTATGTGGGGGAAGGGAGGAAAAGAAAAATTTCATGCCTTAGGAGTTTAGCATATGCTTCATTAATACATGAGGCACAAATTCAAACAGCATGAGATAATCTTTAGTGTTTAGTAACATGTTCTTGTGCTGAAATAATAGATTTGACTCCCTGACACTCAATTGAAATAATGTATATTTAGTTTATGGTTAGCAAGTCTTGCAGTTGCCTTTTTTCCCTGAACAATATTGTACTCAGAGGTTTTGAAAGTCTTTTCAAATGTTTTTGTTTAGTTTCAAATAATTTTCACTTAAAAATGTTAACATTCAAATTAGTCACACAGCAAGTGATTGACAAAAGATAAAATGGCAATCTTGTTCAAGGAATGAATAGTTTCAAGTTCACCACGTTGAGCAAGATGTACTTGAATACAGTTGACACTCGACTCTGGACTTCCCAGCTGGAGTACCTGGGACAAAAACTGACTTGTCCTCGGCATTTTGAGTCATTCAGGGCACACAAGAGAAAAACTGGCTCAGCAGCATGTCCCCTGTGACTCAGCCAACTGGTTTTAGTCAATGAGGAGAGTGATTCTTCAATTAGAAATGTCAGCAATGGAAAAACGAGCTTCAAGTAGCATCAACAGGACAATTAACCAATTTCATTGATGTTTTTACTATTTTCTTTCTAACTCACCAAAGTCTGACCTACTCCTTTAATTCTTAAAAACCAGTTTTAAATTAAATGGAAGACCAATTCATTCATTCAACAAATATGTCTGAGCATTTACTGTTGACCAGGCACCACTTCAGGCACTGGACTAATCTTGTGATTAAAATTAAGTCCCTGCCTCCATGGAGTTTACATTTGGGTGGGGCTGTTGGACACAAAACACTATGTCAAATGTGGCAACAAGAAAAAATTTAGATACAGAGTATAGACAGTGATTGGGGCATAGACTGCTCTTTTGTTTAGGATGGCCAAGGCAAGTGCTTTTGATTAGAGAATATTTGAACAGACACCCAAAGAAGAGAGAATACAAGTCAAATGGATTATCTAAGGCAAGATCTTTCTAGGCAGAGGAAAAGGCAAGTAGTAAAGAGTGGGCTTAGAATACTTACGGAACAGAACGGAGACCAGTGAGATCAAAGAAAATGGAGGATGAGGGAACTGGACTAGAAGAGGAGAAACAGGAGGCTGTTGGAATGGTCCATCTGATGCAGCCAAATAACAACTTGCTTTACTGTAGTGAGAGACTGATTGCACGTAGGTGGTTAAGACCAGACCCTTCACTCTGTATGAAACGGAAAGCCCCCTGTAAGTTTTCAAATAGAAGACTGATGTGACAAGTTCAGACATTTTCTTCTGGCTGCTGTGATAGAAGGGACTGTCAGGACAAGGATGGGAGCAGAAAGCACTAGGAGGATGTTGCAATGACCCAGAAACTATGGTGATTTGGACAAGGGTCACACTGGGGATAGGTGAGAAGTAGTTAGAGTCTGTGTTTATTTTAATGGTGTCATCTTCAGGTATCACCTTTGCTGAAGGATAAGATACAAGATGCACTTCAAAGAATGATGTCTAGTACTACTTGAAGGCTTTGGCCTGAGCAACTGGAAAGACAGTAATGGTGTTACCATTTACTGAGATAAATGAGACTAGAGAAGCCAAAGGCTTTGCTTTACTTGAATCAGATGTTCAGTTATGAGCATTTATCAGATGACCAGATGGCGTCTTGTTAGAAGATGGGCATATGACTCTGGATGGTAGTGGTGTGGCCAGAGTTGGAGATGCAAACTAGTAACCATAGGATAGAAAACTTAAGATAACACTGAAGCAGTGAATGTGGGTGGAAGACAATAGGTTTGAACACTGAACTCTAGAAGGGGCAATGAAGGAGTTTGAGGAGGTCTAGTCCACAGGATGGGAGGAGGCCCAGTGAAAAGGGTAAGGAAGAAAGAGATCAACTATGTCTAATGCTGCTGAGAGCACAAGGGAGAAGGAAGAGGACTGAGCACTGGGTCTGGCAGCATGAAGGCCACTGGCAACTGTGACAAGAGAATTTTCTTTGCTTACTGAATTTATTTTTTAAATGAAGGGTGCTAGTGACAGACTAATAGGAATGGGTTGAAGAATGGTGGGGTGAGGGTATGGAAACAATGGGCATAGTTATTTTGAAAAGTCTTTCCATAAAATGCAGAAAGAAATGAAACAGTAGACAGATGTATGCGGTGGTCAAGAGAAATTTTCATCCTGGCACATTTTGATGCTTATGATAATTAGAAATGGTCTATTACAGAAAGTATACATTTGAGATCAAGAACATTTCATTATTGTGGTTAATAGTATTCTGCAAAAGAGGGAAATGATTGGAAAAGCATCCTCTGGATGATATAATTGCTACCTTCTCTTCGCTCCTGTTTTTCACTTGAACAATGACAATAAATTATTATGTCACTTTTCCTTTTATAATATAACTGCAGCATATATTTAAAAATGCTTACCATATACAGGAAATGTGATCATTTATTTTCTCAATTCTTACAATAATTATATGGAGTATTTATTCTGTTTTCCTCTTCTACCGTAAACTCAGGCTTGAAGAGGATATGGGTTATGTCCAAAATCACACAGTAGGGATCTATGCCCATAGTTTTGTTCACAGAATTTGAATTTATAACCAGTAGAGGTTCACCTCTCCTCTTTTTATAGCTGCATTAAGATAGAATATGAACCTTTGTGTAATACTTATACATAATTTGTCCATATTATGTTGTGTATTTAGGAGTTTCCTGTTCCTAAAGCCTCCTCTTCTCTATGATAGCTTACTTTTGTGGTAGATCATGTGTTTCCTGACTTCTCTCAAAGGAAAACTGAAACAAATTGAGGGTAGTGACAATATTCTTCAAAAATCTGTTAACCTGGATTGTTTAGAAATAAAAGAATATAGGGAGATACAAGCACTTTGTGTTTTCCAGAATAAAACACAGACAAAACACATCAACTAGTCTTCTCTATATACTGATGAAATGAGAGATTAAAGGAAAATAGTAGTGTTGATATGTAAGGAAATAAGCAATAATAAACTCAAACATGTTGCAATATGTATCCTGCTTCTAGGTACAATAAAATATTCTTTCAGTCTATTTAGTACATAAAATTTATCAATATTTAGAGAGAAATTAAAAGTATAGCAAAGTAATAAAATAAGTTAAATTGAATTCAGGTATTCCTTTGGGCTCACAAGGGAAACAGAAATAATACCACTCTACTTTGACTACTGCCACAAAATAACTGATTCTTAGAACTTTGCTTTTGGTTATCCGGGTCTCTCTTAAAGGTATAGTTGATAATAAGACATGTCTATGTATATTCTATCCATAAGGGGGGAGGGAGCCAATGGCAAAAATGGAGGGTGTATTCTTGCCCTGATTTACTCTCTTCATTCTCATTTAAGAGATAACATAAGACTAGAAGAACATTTTAGTCTAAAGACAGCTCCAAATTATTACAGATAAACGGTCTCACTCTCTGGATAGAAAGTATCTGAGAAAGACACAATGATGTACAATCTGACTAAAGAGAAAATGTCTTCGCAGACATTCCAAGATTGAATTGCTGTGTGGTTTCTCAAATATTTATAAGTATCATTGAATTAAATGTTCTGTCCTGTCCCAGAAAGTCTTTAGATCTTTTGACTGATTTTTTTTTTTTGAGACTCGACAGCAGATAATTAGCAGATTCTAAAACTACTGTGTCTTACTTTGAAATCCCCAGTATTCTTATATGGTCACTTCCTGTCTTTGTTAGGAAGGAGAATGCAAGGTATCTGCATGTTCTGTTTTTAATAGCTAGCTCCCTCCCCCCACCTCATCAGAAAAGCACATATACCCTTCCTTTGGAGACAACTACTGCTACTAAACATCCTCTTCCTTTGTGATGGAGGATGACCTGCATCCATATTTTTTATTTGGCAGAGGCAGTAAAGGATTCATGTGACCACTTTTAAAGCACTTATATAATGACATACATAAAACCAAGCTCCTAAATCCTATGAACTTCCATGACTAAGTAGCCTACCCATGCTTGCCTAGGGTAGTGTTTTGCTGGAAGTATTGGGGTTATACAATCTAGATTCATTTTTATTTTCCATGTTGCATACATTTCAGTAGTAAATGCAAAAATAAAAATGTAAAGAAATGGCAAATGAGAACTTTGCCTCAAGGGAGACACCTGTACATTTATGTGGCCGATAGCAGAAGTTTAGGCATTAGGAGGGTGGGCTCTAGAGATCATGATTCTGCTGTAAGTGCAAGAACATGAATTCAGTCATCAATCTGACCATTTGTTTGCATTATTTTTCTGGGTAAGCAATGTTTCAGATTAGTTTTATATGACTAGAATCGTATTCTGGTAAAAACTGTGTCCGAACTCTGTCAAGAATTTGTGTCAGGAATCAGTGAACTTTGCAAGGGAAGGAAGAAAGATGCTTACTCATTGCTATCTGTGGAAGACAAAAGAATGTGCTTATGTACAATGTAGTGTGCAGGTGGACTGCAAATCAAACTTTTTTTTATCAAAGGTAACAGCCAGAAAAAGGGATACTGATTTTGAAAGAGCTATGTGTGTCACTAGCATCCTAAAGTATAAATAATTATTTTCCTACTACTCAAATATATTAGATTAGCTTTCCTAAATTTCCATGCCCCTTTTCAAAGGGTCTTCTCTAACAGGCCTGCGTGAGAAGAACATCTGTCCTTTCTTTCCAGGCCAATATGACTCTCAGATTCAGGAATTTAGAACTGAAATCCAGAGAATATCCTCAGTCTCAGATGCGTAACATCAAAGCAATGGGTTGACCATATCTGAGCTATGCTGTGTGTGTGTGCAGATGGGAAGCAGGAAAGGCTGGTTGGTACAGGAGGAGGGGAGTAGAAAGAGAGAGACAGAGACAGAGACAGGCAGAGAGAGGGAGACAGAGAAAGAGACAGAGACAGAGAGACAGACAGAGCCAGTGAGAAAGAGAGAGAGAGAGAGAGAGAGAGAGAGAGAGAGAGAGAGAGAGAGACTGACTTAGCAAAAAGAAATAAAAATGAGGGCTAGAGAAACCTGGGTCAGCCTGGAAATGAAACAGTCTCCTCTATGGCTAATAAAAAATAATGAATAAAATGAGGTGGCAAATAATGCAGCCTTTCACCTACTGTCCCTCATAAAATTGGCAAATTCAGAATGAATCCTTCTTATATTAAAGTGAACAGCATGCAACTTCATGAGTGTGGACCTATTTTTGAAGAGTACAATGTACTAGTGCATCACAACTTATGGAAATTTTGTAACCTTGTCCTAGGGAGAGGTGAGGCTTGTGTTCTATCAGGGTGTGCTTGGAAGTGCTTCATCCAAAAGAGTATAACAGAACTGATGCTCTGTGAGTCCCAAGGCTTGGATATTAAAGGTCCTATATCTTCTGTCTTGTTCTTCTGGGGAAGACAGACACCATGAAAGAAGTCTGATTCTCCTGGGACCACCAGGCTGGAGAGGACATGTATATATTCTCAAGTAAGTAGCTCCAGAGCTCTCAGCCAATGACCAACATCAGCTCCATCTAAATTAGACATCTTAGATGTCCAGCCTTCAGATAACTGGTAGCCCCAGGCAACATCCTTGTCACACAAGGAATTCCAAACAAGGACTTTTCAACTGCCTTTCTCAAATTCGTGATCCACAAAACCATGAAGAAGAAAGAAGAGAAGGGGTAGTTATTGACCACACCACCAACAGTACTTACCACAGATGTCTCAACCAATAAGAACTTCTCCTTGCTATCACCAAAGATGATCAGTGGGCAAGTGTCCCCTTATTCTTTGTCTGGAGACCACTCAACTATGTTGAGTTTAGCAGTGACTAAGAAGACCAGAGCTTTTTTTTTTTTTTATTTCAGTTTATAGTTTGGTCTTAGTATGAAGTAGCAATCTATTTCATTTCTGTGGCACGAGCTGAACTCTGAATTCCCATCTGACTTTTCACGAGGTTATAGCATGAATCATATTTGCAGGGAGGCAGGGTGGGAGAACTTGTGAGAGTACATATGGGCCTTTGCAAAATCATCACCATGACTGAGAAAACTCAGACAAATGCCTCATGTCAGTGCCGGGAACAGTCAGAATAGTGAAGCAAGGGAAAGGAGAAAGAGTAATGTGGAGGGGGAGGCAGTGCTTGCTTGATTGAGTGCTAGCCACCTTGATCTTCAGAGGAAGTAGAAGTGCCGAAGTCCATCTAATTTGAACACATGACTTCTCTAAGGCAATGGCTTCATTGGAGCCCAGATGTATCAGATCACAGCTCTATCGATGCATGCTATTTCATAAACTTTTTTCTGGTTCATGGAAACAATTCGTGCCCTTTTAATGTACCAGCTGAGAGCTCACGGTTAAAATAGCTGCTATCTAGATTTAGTGAAAATAGAGTGAATCATATTCAAAGGTTTAATCCAACAGATATGCTACCTGTTCACTCTTCTAGGCTCTTGCATGTAGAAGTCTCCAGTGCCTGGCCATTCTGGTAGTTATAGGAAGCCCCTGGAATGAAACCAGGATGAGCAAAAAACCTCTGCAGGAGTTGGTAGCTGCTCAAAGTCAGCCAATGGCTGTGAAGAAATGAGTATCAGTTTGGCAGATGCTGCAGCCTTTTAAGTGAAACTCAAAAATTGGATTTTTAAATAAAGTCTGATTTTTAAATATTGATCATGAATTAAAAGGTTATAAAATACTAAGTGTGCCACATTCTGCTACTGGCAGTCAGTTTCCAGTGTTTGAATCCTTTCAGGATTCTTTAAATTTTACTTTTGCTTTAAGTGAGCTCACCAGAAAGTAATATAGCAAGACTGTTTTATCTTGAGTCTTTGTGGAAATAGTCACTGAGCTTTGCTTTAATTTGATGTCCTTGATCTCTGTCAAAATTAATGTTCATTTTGCCACGCAGCATTTCTTATATATTCATGGAAAATTTCTACCAGAAGTTGATGGGAAGAACTAGAAGTTCCCGATAAACTTGTGTTTCCTTTCATCAGATAATTTGAACTGTGTAGCTTGTTATATTTTCTCATTTGGCTTGACTTCTAAGAAGCTCAGAGTTAAATATAGTGCATGAACAAATATATTCCATGTTTCTGGGACTATGAACTTTTACTTTTCTCTAATCCCAAATGATTTCTAAGTTTTTTTTTAATACGTATGTAACTTACCTGATCCTCACATGTCTTCTTACTATTAAAAGGTCAAAATTGTTTTTGGGGGACATATGTGATATTTATATATCACGTGCATGTATACAAATGCATACTACACACTAGACATTTTGTGTAGGATATAATTTTGAGTCTACTATTCTTTTTACTACTTAACACTACTCCCAAGTCTTTTATTTTAGTTCTTTTTTATTTAAGAGAAAAAAAGTCACAGAAAAGAAAAACAAAAAGCAAAAGAGACAAACAACAGCAACAAACCCAAAACAATAATACAGGCTTTCAAAACAAGCTGACAGGAATTTAACAATGGTAGTTACATTGCATATTGTTATCTTCAAAAGAGTTGTTTAGATTATCAGATATAAACATGCAAAATTGATCTAATCATATGAGTATTAACTGTTCTTTTCCAAAGATTAATAGAATTAATAGCATAATCATCTTAGCTATCTTATGGATCTATATACAAATTTATGTCTTTTTTCTTTTTCCTTCCTTCTTTCTTCCTTTCCCCTATCCCAGTTACTTTTCCCCTTTGAGCAGTTTCTTGCCCTTTTACAATATTTATTGTAGAGTTTGGATCTTATTTGCTCTTTCAGTTTCTTACTCTGGGGAAACAATACAGTATTTACACATGTGAGCTTGATTTATTTCACTTATGAGTATGGTCTCAAGTTGTGTCCATTTACTTATAAAAGCCTCTTTATTTCTAACTTTCTTTATAGCTGAGTAATACTCCATTGTATAAAAAAAGCCACATCTTTTTTATCCGTTACTCATTTGAAGGGCATTTGGGTTGTTTCCAAGATTTAGCTATCACAAATTGTGCTGTTATAAACATGGGTGCACATATATAGTTGTGGTATAATGTTTTCAGTTCTTCTGGGAAAATGCCCAGAAGCAGGATAGCTGGGTCAAATGGAACCTCTAATCCTAGCTACTACTCCCAAACCTTGATTTAAAAACAAACAAACAAACAAACAAAGAAACAACGCGACAAAATATTAAAGAATAAATTGTTTGCTTACTATACTTGGGTATCTGCCTACTTCATATGTTAGAAATATTTTTAGAACTTCAGAGGTGTGCTTTTAGCTTTTTTTTTTTGCAGCACCAGGGATTGAACTCATGACCTTGTGCTTGCCAGGCAGGCGCTTAGGCCACTGAGCTAAATCCCTGCCCCCTAAGGTGTGCTTTTAAAAAGCTTCCCCACACCTCAAATATTACAAAATTGCTAATAATTTGAAAATATATGAATTAAAATAATTTAGTTTTATTACTCAGTATTACTACCATGAACAATTTTTCCCCTCATCTTTAATACATAAATGTATTTACAACATATATTACTGTATTTTCTATATATGTATATACATGTGTATGCATGTTTTATATAGACATATGTCATCATATATTCTTTCTTTCTTTTTTTTTTTCCAGCACCAGGGCTCAAACTCATGACCTCACATTTGCCAGGCAGGTACTTATGCCACTGAGCTAAATTCCTGGCCTTTGTCATCATTTTTTTTTTTTGCAGTACCGGGGATTGAACTCACGACCTCGTACTTGCAAGGCAGGCACTTAGTCCACTGAGCTAGATCCCCAGCCCTGTCATCTTATTTTAAGTGCAAGGTAAAATCAGATTTTTCTTCTTAGTACAACTTAAAATCAGCATTCTGTTATGACAATATTTTTTGGAAAATTGTTTTACACAATTTTATAACATTTAATTTTATAAGTAAACTTTAGCTTTTCTATATTTAGATATTTTGACTATTTTCCATTTTTGAACAATCAAATATTGTTACTATGAATGCATTTGTGCTTCTCATAATTTTCTTTAGAAGTAGGTTTGTGAGGGTCACAGAGTACATTTTTAGAAATATTTACATCACTTTTCATAATAGTATATTAATTGCCCCTCTCCTGACACCTGCCACAGATGAGGTTACCATGTAAAAATCTTCAGACAAAATATATGCTTATTACTTTATATTGCATCCC
Organism: Cuniculus paca; assembly: GCA_004365215.1. Taxonomy (NCBI): domain Eukaryota; kingdom Metazoa; phylum Chordata; class Mammalia; order Rodentia; family Cuniculidae; genus Cuniculus; species Cuniculus paca. The sequence continues at coordinate 10,323 of RJWT010003808.1, read as the reverse complement.
TTTAATTATAAATGAAATCAGGATTTTGTTTTGAGTCTTAGCACTTGTCTTTCTTCTTTTGCCAAGTGTGTTTGCACATCTTTTGCCCATTTTTAAAAAATGCAGAGTTAGTTTAAAAAAAATGTGGTCTAGACATTATTTCCATGACTGTTATACTTCTTTGGAATATCTGAAATATCTCAAGCTTCATACCAAATATTTCTAGACTAAACTCTACTAACTTCTTCCATCCAATTATATACAAAGCTGTAGTTGATTGAAAGGGAAATTCTGCTTTTTAACTCTCACTGTTGTTTGCCAAAGCTCAGTTCAACAAATTGGTAGAGACTTGCATGAGATCCACATTTTTTTCACTCCCTGTGAGACAATAAGAACTTTTATTTCCCCATCATGTGGAGCTGAATGCTGCTTCATGAAAAAAAAATACCCATTTGCCATCAATTCAGTTTTCCAAGTGGGACTTTCCTGATGGGGCTTTCTTGAGTCTTACTCATTCTTTTCTTTCCTGGCTACCCCACCCCCTTCCTCTAATAATTTAGAGTTCTCTTTCCAGAAATATCAACCAGGCGGGTACAGTTTTTCAGTGCTTCCTACTCCAGTGACGTAAAACACCCACAGAAATTTTCTGCTAATCCAGAGTAAAACAAACAACAATATGTCAGCAATGCTCTTGAGGCCAGATCATGCAAGTCAAAATGCACACACGCCAGTACCAAGTCCATCTTTGTGTGCATGTTCTGGAAGGGCAACGAGTCAGGTTTTGCTTTTCTTTGGAAGGGCTCAAGCCTCATGTATGCCATTATTTAAAAATATCAAACATTTTGTTTTTACTCGGGGAGCTGGATTTGTATTTCAAAATAGCTACAGTTTTCTCAGAATTTATCATTACCAAAGAAACAATTTGTAAACTGTAATAGTGAAACAGGGTATGGTTTTCTTTCAATAGTCATTATGTGTATATTAGGTTTTGTTATTGTATTTACATAAGATGTTTTTGGAAACAGTGTTATTTTGCAGAAACAGGCAAAGCAAAATACATTTGTGTCTCCTTTCTGTCTCTGTTTATCTTTGAGAGAGATGTGGAGGGCAGTTAGCTCTCATGGCTATTGTGTGCATAGGAGCTCTGGACTGAAGACTCCAGCAGTCAAGTCCTTATGCCTTTCTGGTCTTGTGAAGGATTCTATTTTATTGATTCAGTGTCCTGAAAACTCTTAAAGAAAGTGCAAAACAATAAGATGAACAGAACCCTCACTTTCTGCTTAATTGCATGAATATAGCTGAACAAATGCTACTTTCACCCCAACTTACACTTCCCTTGCACTTACCAGAGCTAAGTTTCCAGGAATGCATATCTCAGCCACTTGACCCAAGCCATACTTTTGAGAACTGAATACAGAGGGAGGAAGAAATCATTCTAGTTATAGAAAGGATGTTCAGAGTTCCCTGAACTAATCCCAGGTTGTAGGGTGCTCACAGCTTAGCTAAAGCACCAATGAATGGAATTATGGGAGTGAAAAATGGAGGTAGACATCAGTTAGTATATCCAGAAGGTCTTATCTGAGCCACTTGTATTGTTGTTAATTCTACTGTGCACTGGTTGGTCTGGACTCTTGGTTGGTTGAAAGTTATCAAAGCAAAAAGCAAAATGTTCAAGTGAGCTTAGGCAATAAAAGGAATTTGTTAGTTGATACAACTGAAGAGTCCAAGGATAGGACTAGTTTCTACTATTGCTGCATTTGGAGGCTTAAATGTGATTCATTACTGCCTCCATCTCTTTGAATGTCTTTGTACTTTAGTGACTGTCACGGCTACTGAAGATCACTAGCCTACTGGCTTCACATCCTTGATAGGAAAAGAGTATCTTTCTCCAGAAGAGGCAGATGGGCAGGACAGGGAAGAATTAAGGCTGGTATAGTTTGGAACAACTGTCTATTTATCCTTGGACAAAATGGGGGTGATCCACATTCAAGACAACACATCCATTCCTATGTAGAAGAGTGGGGTCCTCATAGGAATAAAAGGTTTCTGTTGCTATAAGATCTAAAGTCGTTACAGTCCATATCATCAAGATCTGGTAGTAGAGACATTAGGCCTATGATCAGAAGACCTGTCTGTACTCAGCCTCCATTTTGCTATTACTTTAGGCAAGACAGCCCTATAAGCCCCAGACATCTTAGCTTTTCAATAAAAACAATGTGCACAGTCATTTTATTCAGACCATGGAGTGAAGGATACGGAAGTACTAATGCAAATGTAAGGGATTACTATTATCATCTCTGGCCCCAAGACCTAGCTACTGCCAGGTCATCTGTTTACTTGTGCCTAGGAAGCAATTTAATTTGCAAGGTTCTAAAAGCGAAGGTGATTGCCTAATGTTCCAAGCAGAGAGCTGCCTTCAGCCTACACAGGTGTTCAGGCAGTACATCTGCCTCCCACCTGCTTCTTGCAAAAAACAGTGTGTTGGTTTCAGCTTCCCAGTCATGATTATCAGGCACCTCTCTCTGATGCAGCTTCGCTCTGAAGCATTGGCCTTCTATTTATGGACACTTTTGAAAGCTGTCGTATATTTTCAAAAACCAAAGCATTTGAAACATTCATCTTTTTATCCCTAAAAATGGAATAGGAGGACTGGCAGGTCTCCCAAAGTCCAGCCACACCTGCTGTTTATCCTGCATTCACGTGGTGATGACTCTTCCCTACAGTTCATGGTATTTCCTTTGACACATCAAAGTGAAACTCCTAGAAGACAGAAACAGCATGTCTATTGTTAGGAGAAAAGTAAATACCTCCTTTCAAAGTGAAAACTACAACACCAGGTTGAATCCTTTTGAAGTCCAAATGCCCTAAATTGTCTAGATTTGGGGTTAGGGACAACTGCATGGATATTGGTGAAAGTGCTAGTTGTCATTCTGCTAAAGCCTTCCAGTTGAAAGAGGACAATGATACAGAAACACTTCAAAGAAGAAAACAACCAACTGATTCACAAAAGAATGTTTTCCCACTGGAGTAAATTATCTCCCACTGTAGTAAATTCATCAATGAATTCTGGATTTTTCATCTAAATGTACCCTCATCTTTCTTTGTCCTGGTGCCTTAGTTATGGCACCTTTATCTCCCGTCCAGGTACTTTCTCTTAACTCTAATGCCCTCTTTTTTAGAATCCATCTTTTTTCCTAACTTCTTCCTCTTCACCTTATCCATCTAAATACTCATCCATGGTCTCTTAGCTTGATATATCCTTGGGAAATTCATTGATCTCTCTGTGCCTTAGTTTTCTTAGTATTTGGTTCAAAGGATTACATGAGGATTAAGTGAGTTGCTATTGTAAAGTGCTTAGAATAGAGTCTGGTACATAGGAAATTCAAGTTAAGTGCTGGTTGTGTAAGTGTTAGCTATTATTACCTTTCCTTATGGAATTCAGTTTAAAACGCCCACCATCTTCTGGTCAAGGAAGGTGTAGCTCCTGTAGCAATCTCCTCCTGACACTTTGTTGTTGCTATAGCCTCATTGCCCTCTCTCTTCCTCATGTACTCTGTCACTCTGTGCTTTAGCTACAGGAAGGCATCAGATGTATTTCACCCATGTGGTTTGTTCTACTTTGCCTCCATGCTATTCCAGGAATGCTTCAAGACTGAAGCCTCCAGTGAAGTCTAGAGAATAGACCTCCCCAGGAAGACTTGAAGATGTGTCTTTCGATGTTGTCTTCTATTGTAGCACTGCTGCCATCCTCAAAAATGGAAATAGTCATGCTTATTTGCTATCTAAAATATACCAGGGACTTTACAGACATTGTTTCATTTAATCCTCACAGAAAAAGCATCTTTCCCATTTAACAAATGAGAAAACTGAAGTTCATGAAGCGGAAGTTATTTGTCCAAGGAAGTAGCAGTTGCAGGATTCATCTAATCTGAGTTTGGAATCCATAGTCACTTGACTATATGTCATGCTTCTCCTCTGTGTGGTTTTCAGTTTATTTGACCTCTTTCCTTCTTTGAACATCTGAGCTCAGTGCATGACAACTCCTTGAGTGTTCTCACCCTACTCTTGGAGGAAACTGCTCCAATGAATGTACCTGAGTATTAAAGTCCCTTGACTGGGCCGCCTTCCAAATCCTCTTCCACTCCCAGATATGAGCAGCCACTGTCATTTATTTTCTTCCATTTTTAATCACTAGCTGGATTTTTCTTTTATGTCTAAGATTCTTCTACCTGCCTCTGGCTTTGATTCTCCAGAATCCTTTGGTTCCTGAGTAGGAGTAGAGTTATCACCAGTTCCCCATGTCAAAGCACTGTTTGTCTGAATTGATTCCCCACACACCACCCTGCAGCATTGGCCATTGTCTCTGGCCCCTGCTTCCAAGGGAAAATAGAAGCAACAGCAGACTTCTCGAGGGCAGGGATTGTGTCTTTGATACAGAGTTTGTAGCCTAAAACCTGGCATATAGTAGACACTGAATAAATAATGGTCAAAAACAAATGAGTGCAAAAAGCCATGATAATCAGTGAATAGTATGCATTAGGTAGTAGTTGAGATCAGGGAATTGGCCCTTTCAAAAGACCAAAAGATGACTATTCTGCTGCTAATGAGAGACTCATTAGTGGTACCACTTGGGTGAGGGTGGATGCAGACAATCTGGATAGTTCTTTGGAGAACCAGTGGCATCATCTACTGTCTCTACATATTAGTCAAGACAGCATACTTCTTTCATGCAGCCAGACTTTGAGCTAATAAATCTTTCAATTATTTACTTACATTTTAGTCTGCTCAAGTTTCATAATAACTTTTATGGCTCATGTCAGTTCCAAAATTAATAAACTATCTTCCTTCAAGGAAATGAAATTTTGAATATGAAATCCTTTAACACAGAACCTGGCACATGTAGAATGGTCAATACACTTGCTTTGTTTTTCTATCTCTTTCTTTACTAAAAAGTGCTTAAAAAATATATATATATGTGTGTGTGTACATACATACATATATTATATAGCATATATAGTAATTCCTTTTTGGGAAAATAATATACATTTACTATAGTATATGTATAGTAATTCTTTCTTGGGAAATAATATACACATACTATATAGTATATATAATAATTCCTTTTTTGGAAAATAAGATTCTTCATGAATGCTAATTAGTCTTATAAGTAGTGAAGTAGAACAAAAAGAAGGTGGTCAGATGCTATTTTTAAAGAACTACAAATTAACTATAATTAATATCAAACCTTTCTGAAAGGAAGATAAGGTATTTTTTCCATTATAATCATGTATGGAAACCTTAACATCCTTCAACTTTACTGAGGAAAATAGACTACTGGAATTGATTTCTCTGAGCTCCACAGACATTTCCTCTGGCCTGGAGGAGATGGATCCTATTGCAGATGAAGATTTACACTTGTTCTCTCTACCCACAAAGGCAATTCCCCCATCCCGTGTCTCTGTGATTTTGCAGATAACTGTACACCTGTCTTTTCCCCACCTAGAGTTTCTTCTGAAGCTGACACCCTTAGGGCCTGGTTTTTCCTTTACAAAAGGAAGTCTACCTCCCCAGTTTTGAGCATTTCCCTTTCATTCTGTGAGAGAATCAGTATTTACTACTGTCCCAGGCAGCTGCTTTCTTGGATTAGTACTAGCAAGCCTTTCCAGGCTCAGAAAACTTGGCAGCAATGTTTGGCAGCTTCCTAAACTTACTAGAAATACCAGAATCCCACAGTTTGCATAATACTAATTAACTTTTCAGCCTGATCTTCAAACCCGTATAGTGTTTAGAGGATGCAATAAGTTAGGAAATGTCCTATACAGAGATTGACCAGGAAAGACACTCATCCCAACCACCAGGAAAACAAGGCTGTGAAATTCACAGGTAGCCCTAGCAGCTGCATCCTATGACTCCCAAGGAAAAGAGATCTTTTTTAAAAAATGTTACTAATTTTTGTAATTGCAGTACAAATTCTGCTACCATCACACCATTTTCTAGTATTGCTTCCTGAGACTCCTGCTTGATTCCTGCTTTGTCTTTGGAAATGTTTAGTTTCCTCTGAGCCATCACACTGGAAGGTGTGGCACTCTGGTATTCTGCCACACCTCAGAGGTGTGGTGAGACAGACTCTGGTGCCAAGTGGCTCCACCCACCCAAGGTGTGGTGATATTGATGTTGTCTATTCTTACCACATCTCAGAGTGTTTTTACTGAGTGCTTACTATAGGACATCCAAGAAGGAAACATGTCGGTCTTGTACTTTAAACCTCACTTTTGACAAACTTCAAAATACTGGTCATTGCTGTGGGATTCAGGGATCGGGCTTCAATTTGAAGATTTTTATACTAATTATTTCCACGTCTTCGAAGGTGGAAAATGCCAAAAGAGGGGACCTAAGTGGAAGGGGAGACATTTCATGTATTTAGAGAGGGTATAAGTAAGGGAATGAATTTGGTCAGTGTCCCCTAAGACTTTGTACTTGAAAAAAAATCTTTCAGTAAATAACAACTTTCTGACTCAGTTTGCGGTAGGTACTGTGTTCTGGTGCCCAGTCATGGCTCAAGTTCTAGAACCCAGACCCCTTATGGATTGTGGAGGTTAAGTATCCATGTGGGCAACGTCAATGTGGTTTCTGTGCAGTTTGGTCTTGCAAAAGGCTCAGGACCAGAGAGGTGGGTGGACAGTGGCCCAGCTTAATTCCTGCAGGTGTGCCAGGGAGTAGCTGGCCTCTTGTCAAGGATCCCACAGCCTCAGAGTGTACCTACTCATTCATTTGCAAAGGAAAGAAAAACAAGGATACTGGGTCTTAGAGTGTTGTTGGATTTACACATGAGTATTTATCAGGATGAAGTGGTCAGTTACAAGGCCTGGATTATGAATTCAAAGGGAAAGCAGAGAAAGCCAATGTCAGTGTTCTGGAATATCTGGAGGAAGGATTCTTGGGGAGGTTAGAGGGCTGGCCCAAAGAATAGATACAGTTTGGTAAGATTCTGTGTGGGAATTTTTAAGGGGATGATTTGTATAAACCACTCTATAACATTCGTTGCTTTGGGTGGTAGGAGGTATTATTGAACAAAACGAAGTCCCTTGCTATACATATCCAGGCTTTTTCCTGACCTGCTTGTTAGAAGTAAGCTATACAGTGCATAACTCAACTTAGGAGTAAAGCATATATACTATATTTATAAAAGAACATTTGTAAGTTATAGGGTGGTCAATTGAAACTGAGATGAAGACATTATCTCAGTTAAGGAGGAATCAGTGGTTTAATTTTTTTTCCAATTAATCCTTCATAGCAGGAACTGGCAAACTACAGTCCTAGAAGCAAGTCAGGCCCATCCCTTCCTTTCGTTCTTATATTTGACATTTTTTTAAAAATAAGAAGCACAATATGTTGTGATAAGTGAAAGTTACATAAAATTTAGTTGCCAGTGTTCAAAAGTGAAGTTTTATTAGAATACTGTTGCACCCACTTGGTAAACATATAGTCTCCCATAGCTTTTGCATTTTACAACATAATCTAGATGTGTTACTCCTATCACTTATATTGCTACCTGATTCAAGGGACGTGGTTATAGATTGACAATGTTTTTGGGGCCACATACCACCTTTCTAAATGAAAAGATATTTTCAAAGAAAAAATACTTAACATCTTATTATGGATTAGTGTTAAGAGAAGAATATATGCAACCAATTTTGATGATGGAAAATACTAACTTTAAACCTCAATTAAGTAAATGTTACCCTTCTCCAAAAAGAATTGCATTCTTCTTAGCAGTAGGCATAAATTACAAAATATTGTAGCCAATTATTATTATATTCTGAATTTATGTTTTCAAATTAAGGTTATTATTTTTCTTTATTGTTGCATAAGTATCCATGTAGTATCCTCCTGGTCCACAAAACCTAAAATGTTTATCACCTGGTTCACAAAGTGTGTCAACTCCTTCTCTATGATAAGGATTTAGTACGTGTTTCGTACGCATGTGCCTGTGTTTTTCTACCACCTCAGGTGGTATTTACAGCATTATGAGAGGGTTCAAGCAATTACTATTATCTTTAGGTAGAAATTCCTACCATTAATATACATGGACAGATGTGTCACTTGCATGGCACTCCTAGGTTTGGAAATACTGAATAATCACAGGCTTTGCTTGGAAATGAATATTGAAATGCTATCACGGCACTAGAGACCCCTGGTATAATGATCTTGTCGCAGAGCAGGAGGTAGATGAATATATATGGGAAGCATAGGGTCTTCTGTGAGAGGAAGAATTAGTACCATAACTTCTGTTTCTAGGGATGCCAGAGATGGGAGACCTAGTGTGTGAGTCTGTAGTAATGCTGACGCTACATTTGGCTTGAGTGAATCTGAATATTCATTTTGACCCAGTGTCACAGGCTGAAGATAGTTTCTCCATACCCTGAAAGGTGTTAGAGTCCTAACTCAAGGTACCTGTGAATGTGACTTTATTGAAAATAGGGTCTTTACAGATGTATTCAAATTATAATGAGGTTATTAAGGTACACTGTAATCCAATATGACCTGCGTTTTTATAAACAAGGAAAAATTAGAGACAGACTTTTAGGGAATATGATACAGAGACGCAAGGAAAATGCCATATAAAACCACAGAATGTTCAAGGTCACCAGAAACTAGAAGAGAAGCCTGGAATGGAATCTTCCTGATAGCCCTCAGAAGAACTAGCCTTGCTGATACCTTCATCTCAGATGTCTAGGCTCTGGTACTGTGAGATAATAAGTCACTATAATTTTGTTGTTTAAACCACCCACTTTGTGGTCCTTTGTTACAGCCGACATAGGAAACTCATGCCCCACCTCTTCCTTGTACATGGGCATGTTTGGGGGCAGTATGTGACTGTCAACTAAAGAGCCTAGCAATGATGACCTAGGCAGATGTTTCCCCTGGTCTGGCCAGTCCTGACTCAGTGGGCAGGAATAACCAGTCAAAGCAATACAGGAGCCTCCTTAGTGGACTGAATGGTAACATTATTCCTGGCCTAGCCGGTCTCCAGTTCTTTGCGCGCATGGCGTATGGGCTTCCTGATAGTTTGCCTGATGCTGTTCAAGAGGGAGCTGTCTGGTTAATAGAGCAGGTTCAACTTAAAAATAAATAATGAGCCGGGGATATAGCCCAGTGGCACAGCACCTGCCTGGCAAGCGCGAGGTCCTGAGTTCAACTCCTGATACCAAAAAATAATAATAAAATAAAAAATAAATATAAATAATGAAAAGGAATATCACTCTCTGTATTTCTAGTTTGAGAAATAAAATCGTCTAGTTAAATTTGCACGTGAGGAATTAGCCACATGCAAGTTGCATAACTGTGCGAGCAACACAGCCAGTGAGGACAGTAACAAACAACGAATACCCTAGAAGTCTGGATTCCTACCTAACCCAGCTCATTCCACCCTGCTGCAGATTAGCCATGGATTTTTAGTTGATTTATGCATAGTCACAAAGATGTCATTCATCAAAAGACAATCTTATTAAATTTTGCTAAGAATTACAATACCGTATTATTTACAGAAATATATTCATTTGGGAAAGTTTTAAGCATTTCAAAGCCTATTCAAAATTCATACCGTTTATTCACTAAGTTAGCTCATTTTACTAGAGCTTGCTAAATTTTTCCTGGGTATTGTTGATGTTGACATGCAATGTTATATGACTATTATTTCTCATCATTTTATTCCTAAATTTGAGTTTCGCAGCATTGTAGGAAGAGGTACTTATTGGAGGGTCAGCTACGAATTCAATGGAATGAGTCTTCCTCAACTTCTGTCCTATCTTCTCAGGCAAGGGAGGGGTCTACCTTCAAATTTTCAACAAGTTTTAATTTACCCAAAACCATTTCAGTTAGCCATATTCATGAAGCATGCATGAATAAATTTTAATTGGAGCCACTTTGACTGTCACTCTGGGTTGACAACTTAGCTATGAATGGATTTTCAGATTGTTACTGAATGTTTTGGCATATTCAGGGAAGGCTGCTTGTTTGAAGCACCTGAAACAGAAAGACATGATGATAGCATGTTTGAAAGCACAAAATTGAAGCTAAATTGAAGATGATCCAGAATGTGTTGTTGGTTTTACAGTACTTTCCATGTTTGAGAGATTAATATGGGCTCCAACTTTGTCATGCTCACTGTCATTTTAGAATACAGGTAGTGAGAGTGTATCTGTTTCTACAGAGCCAAGGTGGAGTAGTGACTTACCTGGGGTTGGGTAATGGCTGAGCTAAGTTTGTCACTGACAAATATTTCCTTCTCTGGTTTCCTTCCTCTCTCCTCCCACCTGTATGACTTACTGAAATGAAACTGAG
>RJWT010003807.1:0-35274 GCA_004365215.1 Cuniculus paca | reverse complement strand
TGGTTGTAAGAGGAGCAAGTCTCTCTGCTTCCTGAGTCGAGGTATAGCTGCTTGCTTTTTGTTTTTTTGATGAGTACTGGGAATTGAACTCAGGACCTTATGCTTGCCAAGCAGGCTCTGCACCACTGAACTATATCCCCTGCCTGACCACTTGCTTCTGTACAGGCTCCTTCTGTAATGTGACTTTACCTACTGCTCTCAGCACCCCTCCCCATGCCTAATTTTGAACTTTGAACCTTCAGAATGCTGAACAAAATGCACCTCTTTTCTTCCTAAGGTAACTGCCTCAAATGTTTCTTTGTAGTAATGATAAACAGACCTGCACAAATACTGGCCAGGCCCATTGGCACATCACTATAATATAATCCTAATTACTCAGGAGGCTGAGGGAGGAGGATCTCAAGTTCAAGACTAGCTTGAACAACTTAGTGAGATCTTGTCTCAAAATAAAAAGGGGTGGGGATGTATCTCCATGGCAGATCACCTTCGGGTTGAATCCCCAGTACCACTACAAACAAAACAAAATAAATATCTTACACGTGTCCTCTGTGGTCATATACTTTCATTTTCTAATTATACTTAAGAGTGGTGCTACTAGTAGATGTTGCAAGAGGTATGTATTTAACTTGTTCGATATTGCCACAGTTTCCCAAATTAGTTACATAGTTTTACAAAAATGTGTTCAAAGTTTCACTTGCTCTATTTCTTGCCATCACACAGTCTTGGCAACTTGTAAATTTTAGCTATTATAATAGCCTCGTGGTGGCATATTGTTTTGCTACTTATTTTTAATTCTAAAATACTAGTGTATGTGCTCAATTTTATATATCATTTTTGTCCAGGTATTTGCCCATATGTATGTATTGCGGTGGTTGCATTTTGTTGATCTTTAAGAGTTCGTTGTATGTGTGTATGTCTGTGCATATATGCACGTGAAGTTTTTTTCCAGTCCGTGCCTTGTTAGTTTTCATTTTCTCAGTAATGCCTTTCAGTGAGTCCTGTTTAATAAATTTTTGCCTGAAGTCACGAATGTAGTTTCCCATATGTTACTCCAGAAGCTTTATTGTTTTAGTTTTTGTACTGAGCTCTGTTGATCCATCTCAAAATAAGTTTTGAGTATAAGGTGAAATAGAAGTTAAGGTTTTTTTATTGGAATTTTAATTTAGTGCTATCATTGATGAAACTTTGCTTTTCCCAATTAAAAATTGATTATGTAGGCATAAGTCTGTTTCTGTAGTGTAAGTTATATTTCATTGTTTAGTCTCCTACGACTTCTTAATTACTGTATCTTTGTGGTAAGTCGTAAAATCTGGTAGTGTAGGCCACCAGTTTGTTCTTCAATATATTCATGGTCTTTTATATTGGTGTAGGGAGACAGCCTATTAAAGTAAGTCTTCCAGTCAGTGACATGGCTTGTTTCCACTTATTTATTCTTTAATATCTCTCAGCAGTCTTTTATGGTTTCACAGTACAGATCTGAAACATCCTTCATAGGTGTATTTTTAGTTGTTTGTTGATATTATGTAGAAACACAAGTTGGTTTTTATTATTCTAGAATCCTATAATTTGCCAAGTTTATTTGTAAGCTCTAGTACTTGGATCATAGATTTCTTTGGATTTTCTGTGTATGCAGTTGTAGCATCTGTGAATAGAAATTCTGCTTCTTACTTTCCTGTATTTATGACTTTTTAAGTTGCTTTACTGTAGTGGTTTGTACCCTAGTACCATATTGACTAAAGTAATGAGAATGGAGGTCCTTGGCTTTTCTAGATCTTAACTTTAATAGTAACTGTAAATTTTTTTTTAATATAAGTCCTTAATCAGACTAAGGAACCTTCACTTTTCCCCTACTTTATTGAGAATTTTCTTTTTAATCATTAACAGGCATTGAATTTTACCAGAAAAGTTTTTGCATCTTTCAAGATAACCCTACAATTTTTCTCTTTCGTTGTTATTGATTGAACTTGAAATGTTCTACCAGCCTTGCCTTGTGTAGATAAAGCCGCTTAATCAAGATGTAGTAGGCTTTAAAGGTAGGTTTAAAGTTCATAGTACTGATACTACATTTTGTAAATGATTTTTACATTTATGTTCCTGTGTGATATTGGTCTGTAATATTTTTTCTTGTAATGGTCTTGTCATGTTTGGTTTTTAGTGTTGTGCCTGCCTCATAAAACAAATCGAAGTATTCTTTCTTTGAAATATTTTTAAAACTGGTATTTTATAAGGAAAGCCATCTCAGTCTAGAGTGTCCTATATGAGAAATTTTTTATTATAAATTCAATTTAATAGGTAATTACTCATATTTTTATTTTTGTTTTGGAAACTTGTGGTTTTTAAAGCAATTTAACTATTTCATCTAAATTAAATTAATTGGCATAGAGTTATTCCTAATGTCCCCTTAGTTCCCTTTAAATGTCTATGATCTGTAGTGATGTCTTCTCCTTCAACTTGATATTGCTGTATAAACTTTTTATCACTAATGAAATACTGACATAGGCTTGTTATGAGGTAAAATGATTGATTGATCTCACAGTCTGGAAGCTCAAAGTCCAGGTGATATAGTTCAGGCTGTGATGAACGCCCTATGAGGATGGCAGATGAAGTGTATACGGGAGGAAGGATAATATCTCAAACCAGGAACAGTGTTTGGGTGGGACCATGTTTACTCCTTTTCTAATAACCCTCTCTGGAGAATTTAAGGGGTTGGTTAAGAACTACCTTCTGTGAGCACATCCCCAGTGTCCCAAGGACCCCCAGTTATACCCCATCTTTAAAATTCTACCACCTCCTAGTGCTACCACCCTAAGAACAAAATCTTTGGAGGGGAGTACAGTTAAACTATTTGCAAACCATAGCAGTTGCTAATTTATTTTCAGGAACCAGTCTTTATCTCTGCTCTCCCTCTCTTTTCAAATATGTACCATCTCTCCTGTCAGTTCTACTTCAGAACAGTCCAGTTTGTCGCTTAGACTGTCAGAATAATCTCACACCAGCATTCCTGGTTATAGCCTTTTTTCTCTGCATTCCATTCACCTTACTACAAGAAGAAAGAACTTTCCGAAGGACAGGTGTAATTAAATCTTTTTTGCCTTAAAACTTATTAATGCTTTCCTAATCCCTCCAGAATAAAAATCCTTAACTCCTGCATATGGAAAGACATTGATGATAAGGTGTACATTTTTCTCAACAGTCTCCCATCTTTCCTGTATTAACTTCTCCCTTTTTATCTCTCCCCAAGCCATAAGAAACTATCTATCATTATCTTTCTAGAGAAGTTCTGACTTGTCATTGTCCATTTTAAGCTTGAATGCAGCATTTCCAAATGTCATGTTATCAATATTAAGTAGATAAAAACTGTCTTCTAACTTTTTTATTGAGATTATGGTTAATATCTAATTGATATGGTCTCAATCTTTAGTAATTTTTATTTCACACAGTATCTTTTATTTAGAGTATCTTTATACTCACAGTAATATTGAACCTCAAAGAGCTTTTTATTTGCTACCACCACAGTACCTAATCAGACAGCTACTTGATCTCTCCTCTCATGTGCTTGTGATGATACATTTTATTTCCACTAGGAAGTATTAGTGTTCATGCTGACGAGTCACCTAGATGACTGGATGGTATATATTTCTTCCTTCCAAAACTAGCTAGCCAGTTTTGAGGTAAAGCAGTTGTTTCTTTTCTTGTCAGTCCTTCATCTCCTTATTCCCAGGGGAATCAAGATGTCCCACCTTATTTTTAAAAGCCTAACTACTTCAAACTTATTCTCCTGTTGGATTTGAAAGGGGTACTTATTAGCTCTATCTTGGTATAGCAGGAGCTCTAAAAGTCTGTTTGGTTAACACTGAAGATTGGAGGAAATGTGACTCTGTCTGTGTGTTTTAAGCCCCAAAGGTAAGATCAGAAAGCGTCTGGGGCAGTGAGAGCCAAATAGTTGAAGTCATACATTAATTATGGTCATGAATCATTTTTATTTTTAAAGTCTTTACCATTTGACAAGGTTGTTTGTATAGTATGAGGGAAGTTTTAGGCAGCACTTTCCCCATTTTAAAGTAACAGGCTTATTTTGTTGATTTCTTCCATAGGTTGATAATACACTTTTTAGTAAAAATTGTTGATTTCCTTACCTGAATGGTCTTTAATTTATGTAATTTTTTGTTTTGAAAAATTTTTAAGTTATAATGTAAAAAAAATACTGATCTCTAAATTAATCTCCCATGTTATCAATAAAAATACCTAATTTCTGGGCCATACCTTTGTATTTAGACATTAGACATTATTAGCAGATACAATTTGCGTGTCTCCTCTGTGCTGAACATTTAGAATATATATGAGATGAGATTTTTTTTCTCAGATCTTTAAGGAAATAGACAAAGGAATAAATAGTTGCTCTAAAATGTGGTTTTACAATATTATTTACTGTGGAATCACAACCACCGAGGAAAGGAGTGCCTCCACTTTGTCTGGCATAGGCAGGAAGAGATTTTGTAGAAGTGGCTATGCTTAAGCTTCTTCTTAAACTAGGAATCTACATACCTATTAAGAGCTAGGTGAACTAATAGGCAGATGTAACAGCTCATGCATAGGTGCAGAAACAAGAAATCGCATAATACATTTGGACAATTGCCAGTAGTTCAAAATTGCTGGAGTTCAGGGTGTATGGTAAAAAATATCAAGAGGCTGAATGTAGTGGTACACACCAGTAGTCCTTCATGGGGCTGAGGCAGAAAGATTGCAAGTTCAAGACCAGCTTGAACAACTTAGTGTGACTGTTTCAAGGAATGTAAAAGGACTGAGTATGTAACTCAGTGGTCGAGTGCTTGCTTAGCCTGTGTGAGGCCCTGGTTTCAAGCCCTAGCAACACATACACACAGAAAGAATATCAGGAAACGAGACTGGGACCATATCATAAAAGGCCCCTTGCTTTAAAATTGTTTTAGTGATGCCTTTGAAAGAGTTTATTAGTATCACAGCAGATGAAACATACATGCACAGCCAGAGCAAGAGGCACTAGAACTGGAGTATAATCTTTTCTATTGAATTCTTTACGAGTCCTGAGGAAGTTGTCAAATTAATGATCTCATGAGCAAAATAGCTGTAAGTGAAAGTTGGCTCCTTTTAGATGACCTAAGAAATCCTCAATAACTATCAATCAATTTCCAAAAGTGCAGACTATATCACAGGTAATATTTTTAGTGTGTTATGTCATAATAATATTGGCAAAAGTATTGGTGTCATCAAATCCTTAATAAAGTGGACCTCTCATATACAGTATATGATGACTTCCAGGTTAGGATTGATACCCAGTTTTTTAAAACAAAGGTAAAATTTACATAAATTGAAATGTGCAGATCACAAGTGTGAATTCTGTGAGTTTTAGTGTATCCCTGATACATTTCTATCATCTCCGTTCCTTTGTTCTGCCTGTTGCCTGTTATTCAGTCCCCATCTCACATAGGCAACTAGCCACTCTTGATCAGTCAGCATAGATTGTTTTTATCTGTACTTGAACTTTGTATAAAGGGAATCATACAGAATGTACTTTTTTTGTTTCTGCTTTTTTTCCCACTTAGCATGTTTTTGAGATCCATCCATAGTTTCTTTTGTGTGTCATATTACATTAATTATTATTGCTGAGTAGATTTTCAATATATGAATATAGTTCAGTTTGCTTAGACATTTGAATGATTTTCTGTGAATATTCTTATACAAATCTCCTTGTAGACATATGTCTCTTCCCCCCACCCCACTTGAGTAAATAGCTAGCAGTCAAATTGCTGGGTCATAGGTTAGATGTAAGTTCAATTTTATAAAAAATAATTTTTCAGAATGATAGTATTATTTAACTCTTTCACCAGCAGCATTTGTAAGTTCTAGTTGCTCTATATCCTTGTCAACACTTAGTGTTGTCATTTTAACTTTAGCTCTTGTAACCTATGTGAAATGATATCACATTATGATTTTAATTTGCATTTTCTTGACTAAGATGTTGAATAAATTTTCCTATGCTTGTTGGTCATTTTAGTGTTTCTTTTATGAATTATTTTTCTTACGCCATTGTTCATTTTTATTTGGGTTGTCCTTTTATTACCAATATATGAGACTTTTTAATATACTCCAGACAGTACTTTGTCAGATAGATGATTTGCAAATATTTTCTACCATCAGTGGACTGTCTTTTATTTTCTTAATGGTATGTTTAAATGATCAGACACTTACAATTTTGTCTGGATCATCCATCTGGATTTATCCATTTAAAATTTTACAGTGAGTTCTTTTTATGTCTTCTCTGTCAAATATTTGTCTACCCCCAGATTTTAAGAGATTCTCCTATATTTTGTACTAAAATTTTTTTATTATTTTGCCTTCCACATGTACTGTGATCTTTCTGGTGTGTGTGTGTGTGTTGTGGGGTAGAAATTGAAATTCTTTTCTTCCCCCTCAGGTTTATTTCCATACCTTGTTTAAAAAACTTTCATTTTCTTTACTGATCTGCCTCAATTCCTCTGTTAAAAATCAGTTTGCCATATGTGTAGAGATCTGTTAATATACTCTTGATTGATTCCTTTGATCTGTTTTTGTGAGGTGAAGCTCTTGCTTCTTTGCCTAAGCTGGCCTTGAACTCTATGCTTAAGTCATCCTCCTTCAGCCTCCTGAGTAGCTGAGACTAGTTTCACTGTTTGATCTTTTTTTAAATCCTTAAGCCAGTCCTGTATTATTTTGATGGCATAACTTTTAGGAAGCGTTGAAGCATGACAGTTGTTGATTGGTTTATCACTGACAGATTCTTTACTCTTCACTAAATCTTCACTAAATAAAGCCTGTTGGGATTTTGAGTGGGTTTATGCAGCTGTTGATGTGTTTGAGAAAAACTGACATCTTACTGAATCCCCCAATCCATGCCTGTGATGTATTTTTCCATATAGTTAGCTTTTTAAAATCTTACCAGTGTTTTGTAATTTCAGGGTTGGGTCTTGAAATCATTTGTTCATTTTATTCCTATGTATGGATTTTGTTTTTAGAGTATTTTTTTTCTTTTCTTTTCTTTTTTTTTTTTTTGGCACTGGAGATCGAACTCACAACCTAGCACTTGCCAGGCAGGCGCTTAGGCCGTTGAACTAAATCCCCAGCCCTGGATTTTGTTTTTAGATGCAATTGCAAAAGTATTACTTTTTAAATTTCATACCCTAATTTTTTATGGCTAATACTATAGATAAAAATGTAATTGATTTATTTGTATATTGATCTTGTATCCTATGACCTTGCTAATCCATCCACTTATTAGTTCTGGTACATGGTTGTTTTATAGATAACTAAAAATTTCCACATGACAATCATATCATCTATCAATAAAGACAGTTTGACTGTATTTTGGTATGGTAATATATGAGCTATATTTAAAAGACACCCCCCCTCAAAAGGCACAAAACCATGGCTGAAGGAAACAGAAAAGTAGCTGTTTATTTTTTTCAGTGTTCCTTGAAGAGTCCACACTAAGAATATAGTAATTATTTAGACCACTGCTGAGTATTTCAGTACTGGTTAGTCTTTTATATCATTAAAAAAAATCACTTTTAGAGTTTTAGCTACTTTGATCTAAGCTTCTTTACTGAAATGATTGTGAATTGTTTTTTCCTTTGTAAATACCCATATATCATTGTCAGCCTTGATAACAAGTACTTTCTTTGTAACTGGAAATCTGTTTAATTTTTCTACTTCTCATTTTATGCATTTGAAGAACAATAGCATTTGATCAGATTATTTTCTAAGGTCTCTTCCAGACTCTTGTGAGTTCTTCATTCTAGCTGTCAGTATATCAGAAGCAGGCAGGCCAGTAGAAAGGGTATTTTAGAATGTTATTGTTTTAGGATTTATTGTAATCACTGATATTTCATTGTAAATATGAACTGAGAAACAGTCATTTTGGCTTCATTAGTAATTCTATCCAGGAAGGTTTATCATTCGTATCTGTGGCTCTGTGTTCAGAGTTTATAATTAACTTACTTAAGTTTTCCTATGATTTGTGTTTCCAGGCTTCATAGAGCTCAGTGTGCAATTAAACAGACTCAGGTAACTGTTCAGAAAATTGGAAAGGAAATTGAAGAAAAACTAAGACTCAAGTCTACAAGCAATGAACTGGTATGTTTTTATATATTTATCTGCTTAAACTGCTTGTTTTCTTAAAGGGATTATCAATTTCGTCTTGAAATTTTTTTTCCAAAACAATTTAGGTATTTGTTATTGTTACTATTTTTCTTAATGTTTCATTAAAACATCTCATGAAATTTGAATTTTGGAAATAACCTTTCCCATCTGCTAATAATGTAGCATACAAAGTGCCTGCCTTGTTCTGTTAGATGAAACTTCAGATTGCACGAAGTTACTCAGAAGATAATTAACAGCTGTTTTATTAATGTCTTGTATATGTGAATTCTAAACATGAACTGAGTAGTGAATGAAAAATAGCTGCCAGGAGAAAAAAAAATAAAAACTGTAGGGACTAATCTACTTTTAAAAGTTGAATTAAAAAATTATTTGAATTGAGCATTGTAGGCTAGTTTGTAGACAATGTTCTCTTTTGGGGAATGATCTTTACATGAGGTATTTCTAAAGAAATAGAAATCTCAAGTCAAATGAGCATATTTAAAATATTAATATAATTTAGGGTCACTTTATACTCTTCCCAGTGAAGAAAAAAATTTGTCAATTTTGGAATGAAGCTTTTGTCTTTGTAAGCAGAATAGTAAATTGAACTTTTTTATAAAGACACATGGCTATGAATAGCTTTAACTTGTGCTACGAATTATGTTGCTAAGCTCCTCTATCAATGTGGCAGAAGGCCTTACATCCACAAACAAAAGGATTTGTTAAAGATAATTTAAGAACCGTAGAAAAGCAGCAATGCAGTTGACCTACACAAACTTCTTTCTAATGGAATTTGAAATTAATACATTAGTTCAAACCATATAAAGTTCTGATTTTGGCCTATAAATGACAGTTTCATGTAGTTTGACCTAATATATAAAATAGTGCTGTACCTGGCACATAGAATATGGTAGCTGCAGTAAATACAGTAATAATTCTTTTATTCACATGGCTTTCTTTTGTCTTTGGAAAAACCTTCCATTTTAAAACTGGTAAACCACCCATTGTAACTTAGTACCATAAAGGATTAAATTTCAGACCATAAGTATATTGAAGGGAGAGAAAAAATAACTAGTTTAATCCTTTCTGTACAGAAATGCTGCATTTTTAGAACCTTTACCCAGAGAGAAATTGTTAGGTTTTATTTTTCTTATTTTCCTCTCCCAAGGCAAGGCTAGGAAATTACTTGTTTCATTACATGACAGCATATGCTTTGTCTCAGTATGGAAAAATGTATGTTTAATCCTGTTTTTCTAAAATGTAAGTGGTGACACACAAAGTAAGGTGATAGAATGTATGAGTTTAAAGAGGTCAGGTTCAGAGGTTCATGGTGTGTGTTTATGTTGCGTAGTCAACACAGAAGAAAATCATTGGAGTTTTGAACTGAAAGTGAACCTAGAAATCTTGTTTCCTAATAATTCTGTTGAAAACCACCCCTAATACATTCTGTTTCCTCTCCTCAATTTTTCTCCATAGTATTTATTGCCATTTATGTTAGCTTCCCTGTACTGTGAGGAAATACCTGAAATAAACAGTTTAAAAAGAGGAAAGATTTATTTTGACTCACAGTTTCAAAGGTTTCACGTCATGGTTGCTTGACCTTATTACTTTGGGTTGTGGAAAGGCGGATATCATGGTAGGGAACACATGGTAGAAAGCTTAGTCCTGGTGGCCAGGAATGAGGGGACACAGAGTGGGGGAGAAAGGCGAAGGAAAGAAGAGGGTAGGTGAGGTACAACATCCCCTTCAAGGTCATGAACCAAAGATTTAATTTCCTTCTCTTAGGCTCCACCTCCAAATAGTGGCAACACAGGTGACCAAGCCTTTAACTTTAAGACATGGACCTTTAGGGGACATTTAAAACCCATTCCATACACTATTTGTATTAATCAACTTTTCTATTGCTGGGCACAGTAGTCAGTTCCCACAGCTTAAAGGAGAAGACATTTCATTTGATTCATGGTTTCAGTCCATACGTAGCCTGCTGGCTCCAAGGCATAAAAATCATGGTGGGAGGGCATGGTTGAGCAAAGATGCTTAGGTCATGATGGCTGGGAAGCAGAGCAGAAGAAGAGTACTAGAGTGGAAGAGATGTGGGACCAGACATGGACCCCAAGGTCATGGTTTCTGGACCTACTTAGATACACCTGGAAGTGTGTTCCACCCATCCCCGGTCAGATTCCAAAGCCAGTTAAATTGAAACTCCATGCTGCCACATCATTTCATGTGATATGTATTTTATATATTTTTCTGTTTCTCTAAACTCTATGAAGAAGGGATTTTTGTACCTTTCCCTCTCACTCATTGCTATATTCCCAGCATTTAGCAGTCTTTGACTCATAGTAAGTGCTCAGTAAATATATATTGAATTTAAGAATGAGTCTGGTTAGCATAATGTCTTCTTATAGCAGGACAGGAAAATGAGATTTGAAGAGTTGAAGCAACTTTCCCATAATGATTTGATAAAGAGTGTCATTTACTTGCTTTTTCTCAGGAATAATGCCATCCATATGTTAGTCCCTTTAAGGTTTAATAACATACTAGAAACTTTCGTTGTTATTTTTTTCATTCCCTTTTTAATCCAGTCCAAGGCCAAGTACTCTAATTCAAACACTTTCAACAGAGAAAAATTATTTTTAATTTTTGCCTTAGTAAATATGCAGTGAGACCACATGGCAAGACCCTGTTTCAAAAAGACAAAAAAATATATATATATATGTATATATACACACATATACATGTATACACGCACACAATGAAAAGGCATATTAGATATTGAAATAAATCCAATTACTCTCAGATCACTTCTTAATTACTACTTATAAGTAATTAACTGTCCCATAAGAAATAGGGTTTGTATTTGATTATGTGTAAAGATTTGGCATTTTGTCACATTATATCAATGCTCAACATTTTTTAGCGTTTAACTATACTTCTTAAGAGATTTCTGCTGCTGTCATCTTAAATTTTTACTTACATGTTTTGGATTTTGTTAAATACTTTCCTTAGTATAATCGTGCATTCTTTTTGTTTTCTTCTAGCATTATGGTGAAATACATTGGTTGATGTATGAATGTCAATCCCACTTTGCATTCCTAAGCAAAACCCATTAGTCATGAATAATTATTTTTTATGCATATTACTGGCTTCAGTTTGTTAAAAATTTTGAAGAATTTTTGCATATATATTCATGAAGAATATTGGTCTGTTTTGTTTTCCTATAATCTCTTTGGTTTTGTTGTCAGGATAATGTTGACTTCATCTCACTCTTCGGAAGCATTTCTTCCTTTTTTCTGTAAGAATATGTGTAGAGTTGGAATTGTTTCTTAACTGTTTGTAAGAATTTATCATTGAAGCTATCGGGGCCTGAAGTTTTAAAGGTTTTGAACTTAGAAATCCAACTTTATTAATAGTAATAAGGTTATTTGGCTTATCTGTTTCTTGGGCTTGCTGGTAACTTGTGTCTTTCAAAGATTTGTGCATTTCATCTACGAGATGGGTCTTTAGGTGTAGTGGCATGTACCTGTAATCTCAGTACTCCAGGACACTAAAGCAGGAGGATCATAAATTGATGAATTTTGCAACTTAGGGAGTTCCTGTCTCAAAAAGTAAAAAAGGGGTGGGAAGGAAACAGTGCAAAGGTCCTGTGTTCAGATGTCAGTACTACAAAACAAACCAAAAAAAGCATTGTAATGGTTGTGTTGTGTTTCCTGATTTTGATTCTAAATTTTATTTCTTTTTGTTGTTGCTTTTCTTAGTATATGTTTATAATACATAATAATAACAAATTGCGTTTCTCTGATGCATATTTTTCACATCCTATTGGTCAGTTATGTATCTCTTAAGAAGTGCCAGTTCAGGTATTTTTGCCCATTAAAAAAATAAACTTGTAAATTTATAGGATGTATGCAAAGAAGAGTTTCCATACAAGTTTTCATCCAGTTTTTCCCTAATGTTTTTGTCGTTGTTTTACAGTGCTGAGGATCCATCTAGGACCTCATGCATGCTCGGAAAGCGCCTCCCTCAGGCTTACACCCCCACCCTACCTCATGGTAACATCCATCTACAATCATGGTATATAAATAAAGCTAAGATACTGACACTGGTATGTTGTTATTATCTATGGATTCTATTCAGGTTTTGCCACTACTTCCACTAATGTCCATTTTTTAATAATTAAATTTTTATTTTAGAACAGATTTAGGTATATAGAATTACCACAAAGTACAGATACTTACCTTGTATACCCCACACCCAGTGTTTTCTGTTACTGGCTTCTTGCCTTAATATGTTGCTTATTATGGTAAATGAAACTATATTATAAATTATCATTTGCCAAAGTTTGTGCTTCATTTGGATTTTCTTAGATTTTACTTTGTATTCTGAAATCCCATCCAAGAAACCATACTACATTTAGTAATCATACTTCTTTAGAGTCCTATTCTTGTTTTGGTGACCTGGATAGCTTTGAGATGAAATGTCAACTATTTTGTAGAATAGCCCTTGACTAGAAATAGTCAGGTGTTTTTCTCATGATTAGACTGATTTGTTCCAGTACGCTGTCCACATTGTACTTAGCCTTCTTGTCTTTCTTCTCTTCTCTATGACAAAGTTTCTCAGACTTTCCTTTATTAAAACCACCTTGCCTACTCATTATAGATGTTAATCTTGATCATTTGGTTAAGGTATGTATTTCTCTGGTTTCTCCATTATGAAATTCCCTTTCCATGTTCTGATTTTTAAAGGCAAGTTACTGGTGGTGGGGGGAACCTGAGAGAATGGCTATTAAGCTCTGCCTTTTGGAGGGAGTATCATCTATCTGTATTATTTATAATTCTTCAGGAGGAAGATTTGTCCTATCTTCCTCCATTTACTTATGTATTCTATTTGTTTCCCAGTATGGGCTCATATTGTGTATACTTTGGGTTATGATCTAGTACTGTGGTATTTATTTTCTTGCTCAACTTGTGGATTTAGTTATCAAAATATTTTTCAAGTTGGTTCTTCTGTTCTTTTGATATGCTCTATCTCTTTGTTTCCTTATTCTTGGGCATGATATAATCTGGCCTTTGATCTCCTTTTTCAGAGTACTGTAGTTTTCAATTCTAAGGTCCTTTACTTTCTTTGTTAGATTGATACCTAAGTATGTCATTTTTCTTGATGGTGTTGGGAAAGGTATTATTTCCCTAATTTCTCTGACAGTGAGTTGGTTATTTGTTTATAGGAATGCTATTGATTTTTCAGTATTCACTTTGTATCCTGCTACCCTGCCAAATTTGGTTATTAATTCTGGGAGTCTCTTGGTGGAGTTTTTGGAGTCATCTATGTAGAGTATCATGTCATTCACAAATAATGATGATTGAATTTCTTCCTTTCCTATCTTTATTCTTTTTATTTCCTTTTCTTGTCTGATTGCATTGGCTAATGTTTCCAGAACTGTATTGAATAGGAGTGGTGGTGATAGTGGGCATCTTCGTCTTGGTCCTGATTTTAGAGTAAAAGCTGTCAGTTTTTGACCATTTATTTTTATATTGGCTGTTGGTTTGTCATAGATTTTATTGGATTGAGATAAAGACCTTCTATTCCAATTTTCTGTAGGGCTTTTGTCTTGAATGGTGTTGGAGTTTGTCAAACGGGTTTTCTGCATCTGTTGAGATGATCATGTGGTTTTATTTTTGACGTTGTTGATATGGTGTATCACATTTATTGATTTGCATATGTTGAACCATCCCTGCATCCCTGGGATGAATCTTACTTGGTCAGGTTGTATAATCTTCTTGATGCTGCATTCTGTTTGCCAGTATCTTACTGAGGATTTTTGCATCTGTGTTCCTTAGGGAGATTGGCCAGTAGTTCTTTGTTTTGGTTGGGTCCTTCTCTGGTTTTGATATCAATGTAATGCTTGCTTCCAGACTGACTTTAGAAGTATTGCTTACCTTTCAATTTCGTTAAAGGGTTTGAGGAGTCATGGCATTAGATCTCTAAATTTCTTGTAGAATTCAGTAGTGAATTCATCAAGACCTGGGCTTTTCTTCGTTGGTAGTGTTTTACTTCTCCAATGTTATTTGGGTCATTTAAAATTTTTATATCTTCTTGATTCAACTTTGGTAATTCATATGTATCTAGGAATCTGTCCATTTCTTGTGCATTTTCCTTCTTATTCAGGGTTCTTGAAGTAGCTATTGATCACCTTCTAGATTTCTTCAGGATTCATTGTGTTCTCTCCCTTTTCATGGCTAATTGCATGGATTTGAATCTTTTCTTTCCTTTGTTTGATAAGGCTGGCTAAGGATTTGTCTATTTTATTTAATCTTTCAAAAAACCAACTCTTGCACATCAAAGATGGTGGAACAGTAAGCAGCAGAGTAAACAGTCTCTCTGAGAGAAACAGTACAGATGCTGGAATACAACATCATGGAGAGGACAAGAAGGAAGGAAGTGGGTCCCCTGGACCCAGGAAAAATCTAAAATATGAACTGAAGCCCATAAAGAGAATAAAAAGAAGAATTTAAATGGAAAAGAAGTTGGTGGCTGGTGACACCTTAGCCT
Organism: Cuniculus paca; assembly: GCA_004365215.1. NCBI lineage: Eukaryota > Metazoa > Chordata > Mammalia > Rodentia > Cuniculidae > Cuniculus > Cuniculus paca. Next base: position 20,571 of record RJWT010003807.1, on the reverse strand, counting down.
GCAACCAAACTCACCCTGTGAGAAGAGCTGTTGAGCCTGGAGACACGTGGTCGTGGTCGCAGTCTCAGTCAACCCCAGAGATCTCTGCGGAGAGGCGCGGGGGTGAAAGAGTGGTGGACATGGAGATCTGTGCTTGGCTGGTGGTGAGTGCAGAGGACTCGATCCTCCCACAGGAGAGAGTGATTGGCCAGGCGCCATTTTGAAGTGGGGTAAGATATGCCCGGGGCCAAGACTGCTACCCACTTCTGCTGGCAGCGCCAGGTTGTGGGCAAACCCATGAAAGTTGCTTGGACCGAGTTCTGCTCCCATGCACGTTCCAGACATCACATAGGTTCCTAAACAGCTTAGATCTGCAGACCCTGGCCAGTTACATTCCCATGAAAATGCTGGGGACCCTTGTGCACTGGTACCCAGCTCAGGGCAGAGGCACGGGCATCCACCATCACATACCCATAGCCAGCACTGGCCAGAAAAACCAAACAGTCATCTGACAGCTCCAGGTTGTGGGCAGACCCTCAGAAGCTGTTTGGACCGAGTTCCGCTCCCGTGCGCATTCCAGACAACATTGCTAGGTTCCTAAACAGCTTAGATTTGCAGGCCCTGGGCAGGTCTGCTCCCGTACAAACTCTAGATGGGTTGGTACCCAGCTCAGTGCAGAGGCATGGTACCTACCATCAGATGTCAGTAGCCAGCACTGGCCAGAAAAGCCGAGCAGTCTTGCTTCGGAGAAGTTGTGGCCAGTGCCGGGGTGCCTGGGACCACACTACTTAGGTGTGTGGAAGAAATCAGGAATATGCCATATGAAGAGGGAGAGGGCAGTCTCTGGCATCCAACCCAAGCGGTGCAAGTCCATGAGAGGTAAATATGGAGGGAATCAAGAATCACACACCTGAAATGACTGAAGGGATGTCAACTGAAGTGAAGAAACAACTTCATGAAGCTACAAGAGAAATTAGAACAGAAATTCTATCCCAGGTAAAAGAAGACACGAAAACCATAATAGAAGAAATTCTAAGCATCTCTAAAGAAGACACAGATAAAAAAAACAGAGGAGCATAGGAAAATGAGGGAAACCATGAATGAACAATGTAAGAGAGATTTAGAATGCATGAAACAGATTCAAAGAGATATCCAGGAAATGAAAAACTCCATTGAAAGCTGGAAAAATTACTTGAAAGAAACTGAAGCTAGACATTCAAACCTCGAAGACAAGTTTGCAGCTTGTGACCGCAAAAGGAAACATCTCCTAAAAATAACAAGGACTCAGGAAGTAACAATTCAACAGCTGCTAGATAACTCAAAGAAACATAACTCAAGAATTAAAAATGTGAGTGAAAAAGCTGGGGTCAACACAAATGACATCAGGACCTTATTTACAGAAATCATTTCTGAGAACTTTCTGAGCATGGAAAAAGAAAATGACTTTCAAATAAGTGAGGCATATAGAACTCCAGCTAGCCATAACCAAAACAAACCTACACCCAGACATATAATAAAGATCCCAGAAATTCAACTGAAGAATAGAATATTAAAAGCTGTTAGAGAAAAGAAACAGATCACCTATAAAGGAAAACCCATCAGAATCACGGCAGACTTCTCAACACAAACCATCAAGTCAAGAAGAGGCTGGAGTGAAGTATTGCAAGTCCTGAAAGAAAACAACTTCCAACCCAGACTGATGTACCCTGCAAAACTTTCCTTCAAAATTCATGGAGAAACAAGATACTTCCATGACAAAGAACAACTCAAGGAATTCATAACCACCTAACCAACCCTACAAAGAATACTAAAAGGACATTCTAGAGAGAGAGAAAAAGGACCACAGTCTCAGGAACAACGGCAGAGGGGAACCATCAAGTGGGGCCAGTCGATTGAATGGAGAGGAAAAATAGGGAGCCAATGGCAGGAAAATAGCATGGCAGAGACAATGCAGTGCAAGAGGGCCTCAAGACACCAATAGAAGGGAGAGTGGATCAGGAGACAGGATCCATCAATATGCTCTATGCAAGAAACACATTTAGCTAGAAAGAAAATTCATAGACTGAAAGTCAAAGGAGAGAGAACAATGCCCCTATGTGACAGGGAGCCAGAAAAAAAGTAGGGGTAGCCTGCCTATTAATTGCAGAATGGATAAGAAAGACATGATATTTTATGTGGTGGAAACCTACTCTGCTGTAAAGGAAGATAATCTCAAGGCTCTTCTAGGTGGATGGAAGCAACTGGTGATCATGCTCATGGATAAAATGGTTCAGAGTCACATCGGTGAATTTTGTGTTGTCTCCCTAGTATAACAAACTAAAGGAGTTAGTGGGATCCAAAATGCACAATACATATTGAGAAACTCAAAGGGAAGGAATTATCTAAAAAGGGAAGGCAGTGGCCACTGTTAATCTATTATCATGATTTGAAACTCATATTGTCTTCATTGTTCTGATTAGTTTTGTTTTATTCTGATATGTTTGATTTTATTATACTTGATGGCATGGACAGCTATTTTAAAGATAACAAAATATATAATTGTAGCCATCAAGGATGTCCAATTATCTTGTTTAGAAACCCTGTATTGCTTTCATTGTTTTGTTTTGATTGATTTTACTCTATTCTGTGTGTTTTATTGTAATATGTCTGAAGGTGTAGGCAACTATTCGGAAGATAATAAACATTATGGTAGCCACTGCTGTTTTACTAGTATCTTGAACTTCTATATTGCTTACATTGTTCTGCTTTGTTTGTTTTGTTTTGTTTTGTTTCGTTTTTACTGTTTTATTTTGTTGTATTTGGTTTGATTTTACTTATCCCTGTTGGTATGGGCAGGTATATTGTAGATAACAAGAGGCATTATGATAGCCATTATTGATTGCTTTTTAGCCTGTTTAGAAGTCATGTACCATGTTCATTGTTTTGTTGTGATTGACACTGCCCTGTTTTATTTTGTTTGGTTGTATTCTTTTCAAAAAAAAAAAGAGAGAGAGAGAGAGAAAACCAACTTTTGGATTCATTGATTCTTTTTTATTGTTTTTTAATCCCAATTGCCTTAATTTCTACTCTGATCTTTATACTTTCTTCCCTCATACATGCTTTGGGTTTAACCTATTCTTTTTCTTGAAGTTCAACATGAGGTTATTTATATGAATGTGCTCTGTTTTTCTGATTCACTGCTGTAAATATGCCTCATGGGACTGTTTTCATTTAATTCTATAAGTTCTAGTAAGTCCTGTTGGCATTATCATTTAATTTTAGAAACTAATTTCTTCTTCAATGTCATATGTGGGCCACTGGTTGTTTGGAGGGTGTTAATTTGCCTGTGTTTATGCCATTTTTATGGGAGTTTTTTGTCATTGATTTCCAGTTTCATTTCACTATCATATGATAATATGTATGGGATAGTTTCAATTCCTTTGCATTTACTTAGACATCTTCTTTGAGGTGATACGTGGTCTATTCTGAAGAAAATCCCATGAGAAGAATGTGTATTCTGTTGTTGTTTGCTGGAACACTGTAGATACCCACTACATCCATCTGTTCAAAGGTTTGATAACCCCTAATATTTCATTATTGATTTTTTTTTCTAGTTGATCTATTTATGACAGCAGGGCATTGAGGGTTCACTATTACAATTAATGCTTATCTGATTTTTCATATCCATTAATGTTTGTTTTATATATTGGATGTGTTGATATTTGTTGCATATATTTATGATTGTTATTGCCTCCTCTTGGAATGTTCCCTTAACAAGTATGCAGTGATATTATTTGTCTCTTCTGATCAGTCTTGAAATTCACTTTTTCTGAAGATAGAGTAGCTCCTCCTGCTTTTTTCTGGGTTCCTGTCATATGGAATGTTGTTTTCCATCCTTTGACTTTCAGTCTGTGAATTTCTTTTTGAGTTAACTGTGTTTCTTTATCACAGCATGTTGTTGGATCTTGTTTCTTGATCCATTCTGCCAATCTGGTTTTTGTTTTTTTTTTTTAACTGAATTGAGAATGTTTACATTGATGGTTATAACTGATTGATAAGTATTAATTTTTCCCTTGCCATATTATTTTGGTGTCATCAGTTCCCTTTCTTTCCCTTTGTTTAGTTACTTGCCTTGCCTGGTGTATTCATTCTTTTGAGATTCATGGAATTGTTACCTCCTTTTTGTTTTTCTAGGATATCCTTCAGAACTTTTTGGAGTGCTGGTTTGGCAGTCATGAATTTCTTCAGGTGTTATTTATCATGGAAGTGTCTTATTTCTTCATCAATTTTGAAAGATAATTTTGCAGGCTTTATCCATCCAAGTTGGTGATTTTCTTTTAGAGCTAGAAGCACTTCATTCCCAGCTCTCATTGATTTCAGGATTTGTGTTGAGAAGTCTGTTGTGGTTCTGATGGGTTTTTATAAGTGGGTTTTTATAAGTTGGGTTTTATAAGATGGGTTTTTATAAGTTCTGATGGCTTTTATAAGTGATTTGATTCTTTTCTCTAATAGCTTTTAACGTTTTGTTCTTTTGTTGACTTTCTGGAATCTTGACTATTATATGCTTTGATGTAGTTTTTTTTTCTGATCATAATTAATTGGTTTTCTGTTTGCCTCATTTATCTTATGTCAAATTCTTTTTCCGTATTTGGGAAGTTTTCTGTTATTACTTCTATGAACATTTTTTTAATATTCTTTGTGCTGTCTTCTGATTTTTTTCATTGATTTTGATTATTTTGTTCTTCTTTGCATCACTGTCTGCCAGCTGTTTTAATTGATTTTTCACGTGCTTGCTATTTTAAGAAGTCTTTCATTTAATGGTTGCTAACTACAAACTTGTCTTCTAGATCTGGTATTGTCTTTACAATGGTTGATTTTTTTTCTGTATATACCTTTAATAAATTTTTAATTTTCTGGATATTTGAGTCTGTTTTATGGAGTCTATTTCTTTCTTTTGTTGAACATTCAACAGTTTTTATCATTTTCTTAAGCTCCTGTAGTTTTTAAATCTGTATTAGCGCTAGATTCATTGTCTTAGTTACTTTTCTTGTTGCTGAGACAAAATACCTGACACTCAAAGTTAAAGGAAGAAAGGTTTCTTTAGCTTATGGTTCATAGAGGTTTTACTTCATAGTTGGCTGATTGCAAGGCAAGATGGCATGGTAGGGGGCATGGAAGAGTAGTCCATGGCAATCAGGAAAACAAGAGCACATTAGCCTTCTTTCTGTCCCTCATATTTTATGCAGGCTCCTTGCCCTTGGACAGATGTAGCACTCACACTGTTAATCCTAGCCAGAATTTTGCCAACCAATCAGTGAACCGATTTAGTAATCACACACCCTTGATCTCAGCATCACACATTCTAGATCCAGCCACCTCTGTAAAGCATCCCCCATAACTGCATAATGCTTTGAGGGGACATCTAGACCCAAGCCATAACACTAACCATGTCCTTTATTATGGTCAATGTGTCTTTATTTTATTTATCTGTGTAATTATTTCTGATTCTTTTTTCTAGAGCCTCATCCATTCGCTTTGTTACTTCCACTGCTACCATTTCAGAAAGTTCAACTGCATGACTTTTGATTTCTTTCACCTCAATGCCCCTGAATTTGCCTTGGGTGAGATGGAGGTCTAGAGTTGCATCTTGCTTCTGAGTTTTCTCATTTTCTATTTTTAAACTTTGTTTTCTGTATTGACACTTATAAATTGCTTATGATAGGTAGCTTTATTACTAGTATCAAGACCTTTTTAGGAAATGATTACTTTTCAGAGATATTCTAGTTGTGTCTGACTTTTGGCTTTTGAGTCTGTGTCAGGATCCTGCCTTTTCAGTTTATTAGGAATGAGAGGTTGTGGCTTGTTTGCGCTAGCACCCAGTTCTTTGGTACTGAACTGTAGCATTGTTTATGACTCCCCAGACAAGTTGGTATTGGCATACAAACTGATTATAACCACTGTGTCACCTTAGTTAAAGTAGTACAGTCAGTAATAACAAAAGCATCAAGTGCAGTCTAGAAAATGACTGTGATAACTGACACCTTTAACCATAGGCACAAGATTTATAGTTATGTAACAAAATCTAAAACAAATAAGAAAATTATATGTAATATATATCACCTCCTTCCTTCTTTTCTTTTGCAAGTTGTTTTATTTCAGATCTCTGAGAGGTTGATTTATCATTGCTTATTACCACTCCACCATCTCCACTGAAGTTCTAAAAAAAAAAAAATGTTTTTTTTTTTTTTGTGCTGGGGATCAAACTCAGGACCATGCACTTGCCAGGCATGTGCTTGTGCCACTGAGCTATATCCCCAGCCCTAAGTCTATTTTGATATCACAAAATTTCTAGGCTCTGGTGTATTTGCTTATATACTTATGAGAATGAACAGCCTAGTATAGTATTATTGTGGATATATTTGGTACCTTCATGCTTTATAGGACTATGTTTTAAGAACTTTGCCTAAGAATTTTAGCTCCAGTGTGATCTGTGAGAAAAGATTTCTATTATTGTTATTTATAAATTAATCTGTCATTCTAAAAGGAATATTTAAGATTACCCTGATTTTTTTGGTAAAGAACCATAAATAGGAATGTTGTGTGCTTGCAAACAGATAAATATTTGTGCTTTTCATTTCTGATAAAGTGTTGTATAAAAACATTAAAATCCAACTAAAAGTGATACACTAGATATAAATATATGGTATTAACTGCACTTGGAGTAAACCCATTAGAAGTTACACAACATTAAGATCTTTGAGCAACTTGTCTTTGAAACATTAAAAAGAAAGTGAAACTAGATCCCACATGTGCAGGGTTTGTTTACTTACCAGAAATGAGAACCAACAATCCTGGTTTTGTATGACTTGATATATTTCTATAGATGAGCCAGTTTCCACACATAGACCTTAACACAAATACACAACACATGCATTCCAGTACTAGTTTAATATTTAGATTAATTTATAGCCTTAGTTCTTTGACTCTAGGACAGACTTCTAATTTGAGTGTGTACCCTGGAATACTGCAGGTTTTCCACCTGACCAGAAATCCCATTGTTCTCTGAAGAGTTGTTTTTCTTTTGTATATTTTCTTTCTCTGCTTAGGTAGAATTCAATTTGCGTGTTTTGTGGAAAATTTCAAGTCCCGGAGATTGAACGGCTAACCTTTTGTGGCATTTACTCCTTAAGATCTTACCTCTTTTTTCCTCAGTAATATACATGATATAGGGTTCCTATCACACTATTGGATTGCTAAAGAAAACCCACATTGTGTCTTTTTTTCCACAATAAGCAGCCTCATTGACTTTCCCACCCAATTTGTTGTAATATACATGTAATATAAAAGTTATGATTCCAAGCATTTAAAAATATACAGTTTAGTGACGTTAAATACATTCATTGTGTTATGTAACCATCATCTTCATCCATTTTCACAGTCTTTATGTCTGATAAAACTAAAACTCTATACCCATTAAGCATTAAATCCCCAGTAGCTCTGGCAACCGTATGCTACTGTCTTTATGATTTTGACTGCTGTAAAAATCTCATGTAAGTCGTACCATATAGTATATATCTTTCTATGACTGCTTTTACTCAGCATAATGTTCTCAAGATTTATCTATGTCACTTCATATTGCAAAATTTCCTTCCTTGATAAAGCTGAATCATATTGTCTTGCAGTTATGTAACACATTTTGTTTATCCATTCATCTGTTGATGGATACTTGATTTGTTTCCATTTTTTAGAAACTCATTGACTGTTGACCTTTGTACAGTGGGTTGACAGGACAAAATGGCCATGTTTCCAGTAGACCTAAATGCTAGAAGGCAGAAAACATTTCACATTCATCAGGAAGCATGTCCCTCATAAACATTTATCTAGAAATCCCTTGTAAATGTTTGGAATATTCTTTGTAAAGGCATATTTCATAAGACTTTTCAAACCTAATGTAATAATGATACTTGGTGTAGTGGATTGGTAACTGGTGGTCAACTTAAACACCAGCTGAACTGAATCAGTGTGGTGCTGAGCATGCATGGCCCACCTGAGGACTGTCGCCAGCATGAAAAGGAGACCTGAAGAGGAAGAGTAGCGTTGTGGGTTCTCCTAATTGAGAGTTGTTTGGAGCCGTTGGTTCTCCTGGAGGAGTTTGTCATGCTGGCTACCCTGATATGAACTTGGCTGTTACCATCAGAGGAGCTTGGGACTTTGCTGCTGAGAATGGCTGCAGTTCACTTTGGAGGAGCTTTCGTCCTTACTTTGTGCATCACTTCCTAGCTCCGGAGAGGAAGATGTGTGCTGTTTAATCTCTAGGAGAAATTTGTCACACTGGCCTCCTGGTTGGTACCCAGCTGTTCTCATCGTCAGACAAGCTCAGGACCTCATTATCGCTGAGGATGGCTGTGGTGCTTTTCAGGGGAGCCCTGGTCCTTATTTTGAGCATCACTTCCTGGCTCCAGTACAGAACCCTCGGCCTCCTGGCACAGATCCTTCACCCCGCTGGCATAGACTTTCTAGCTTCCAGCACAGATCCGTGGAATAGACTTGCATAGGTCATTGTTGTGGGCTCTAGGTTTTCAACTGAACTCGTGCAGATTATTGCCATGGAATCTAGGCCTGTGGCTAGATTTTCTAGGTCTTTAGTGTTGTGAACAGATTTCCTGTACTTTCTTTGTATTTGACTCCTTGGATGACCAGTATGAATAATACTATAAATTATGTGTCCTATATGTAATTTTTCTCCTTGCAATCCCTGACTACAACACTTGGAAATAAGCATTTCTGCTTGTTTTCTTGGCTTCAGTGTCTTTAGTGGATTGTCGTGGCATCTATTTAGAATCGGTATTTCAGGGATGAAGAAGAAAGCATTTTGGGTGAGAAGTGATTACTGTAAAGTACTTTCAACACAAGTGTCCCAAATCATTTCCCACTGCTTCAACAAGGCCCTACCATCAAGCATCTGTTCCCAGACTTGCTTATTGTCTGTAAATCAAATCAAATCAAATCAAATCAAATACTTTTTCCTTTTGAAGTTTTCTACCTGTTCATTGAGGGTCTTAGTAACTTATTTATTTAATCAATGAGTTTTTTCCCCATTAAAGTGTTAATTAGCTATTTTATATCTTCAAGTGGCAGTAAAAATGTGTTAAATACAGCCAAATTATTGTTTGGTCAAGACTTATGTCAGGGGAAATCATTTGTATATATTATTGACACCATTTTGTAAGGACCAGGAGGTTTCCAGTTTTTGCTTTCTTCAGAATACCATACAGTAGGAATCATACAATATGTAACCTTTTCAGACCTAGAAATAAGCATTTTGAGTTTCATAGATTATTGGTTCATCTTTTTATCTCACACACACACACACACACACACACACACACCACAGTTTATCCATTGACTTACTGAAGTGTCTCTTGGTTTTTTTCAAGTTTTGGCAGTTATAAATTTGCTGTAGATATTTGTATGTAGGTTTTTGGCTACAAGTTTTCAACTCATTCAGATAAGTATCTAGTAATACAATTGCTGGATCATGTAGTAAGCTTGTTTTTACCTTTTCCAAACTATAATATCTTCAAAATTGGCAGTACCATTTGGCTTTACCACTAACAGTGAATAACAATTCCTATTGTTCATATCTTCACAGCATTTAGTGTTAGGAAATGTTTGGGACTCTAGTCATTCTAAGAGATGGTAATTGTATCTCATTTTGGTTTTAATTTACAATTCTCTGATGACATGTTAACCATTTTTTCATATGCTTATTTTCTTCCTATGTGTCTTCCCTGGTGAAATAACTATTCAGATCCTTGTTCCATTTTTTTTTTAATTGGGTTGTATGCTTACTTATTGTTGAGTTTTAGAATTCTTAGTACATTTTGGATACCAGTTTTTTATCAAACATGTTTTGCAAAGATTTTTTTTACCATCTGAGGCTTATCTTTTAACTCTCTTACTAGTGTGTTTCACAGACTAGTTTTTAATTTTAATAAACTTTCAAGTTACCAATTTATTTTTTCATGGATCTTGATTTTGATGTTACATTTGAAAAGTCACCTAGATTTTCTCCCATATTACCTTCTAGATGTTATGTAATGTTTTACTTTACATGAAGGTTTGATCTACTTGGAGCTACTTTTTATGAAAGAGGGAGGATCTATATCTAGACTCATTTATTTAGTTATTTTCCCTATGTCTAAATAGTGATTTCACCATCATTTGGTGTAAAGATTGTCCTTTTTCCATTAAATTGCTTTTGTTTCTTTGTCAGAGATCATTTGACTGTGTTAATGTGTACTTATTTATGTGTACTTATTTGTGTACTTATTTATGTGTACTTATAATGTGTACTTATTTACTTATTTCCTGTTGCATTGATCTGTTTTTCTATTCTTTTACCCATACTGTATGGTCTTGGTTATTGTTGTCTTCTTTATAGTAAGCCTTGAGATTGGAAACTTTCACATCATCACATCTTTTTTCTCCTCGAGGTTTTATTGTGTTGTTGTTTTTTGGTTTTTTTTTTTCCAGTACCGAGGATTGAACTCATGACTTCACACTTGCGAGGCAGGAGCTTAGGCCACTGAGCTAGATCCCCGGCCCTTGTCTTTTTGAGACAGGGTCTCACTATGCCATTCAGGCTGGCCTTGAGCTCACTTTGTAGCCCAGTCTGGTCTCGAACTCACAACGATCCTCCTGGCTCAGCCTCCTGAGTGCTGGCATTACAGGTGTGAGCCACCACGCCCAGCTAGAGGTTGTGTTGCATATTCAGAATTTTTTGTTTCTGTGTAGTCAGAATTAGTCTGTTGATATTAACTAATTCTGATAAGCAGAATCTTATTTGTTGATACTCTGATGGCACAAATAGGAGATTTTACCCTCTGGCATAATTTCACAGTTCTCTGAGGTGTCCTGTTCTTTTTGTTTGGTTTCACTGTATTTTCTTTGTTTGGTAATCTCTATTGTTCTGTCTCCTAGCTAAGACTACTTTTTCTCTCTCCTGTTCTGCCTTTGAACTCACTCCCTGAGATTTTTGCTCTAGTTATTTTTAGTTCTAAATTTTCCATTTAGTTCATATATCTTCTGTTTCTTTACTAAGACTTTCTGTTTCTTTGCTCAGGGCTCCTGTTTTTTCATGTGTTTCAAAAATGCTTTAAATGCTGTTGATGTGTATTTATGATGGCAGCCTTCAGGTCTTTGTCAGATAATTGTAACGTGTCTGTCATCTCAGTGTTGGCATCTACCAATAGTCTTTGTTTCTTACTTTGACATCTTCCTGGTTTGGGTTATGAGTAATTTTTGATGGAAACTTGGACATTTTGGAGTAATGGTATGAATCTCTGGATCTTGTTTAGCTAGCTTCCTCTGGCATCTCTCTACTAGAGAAAAGGAAGTACTACTGTTTCATTACCACCTGGGGGTGTAGAAATCCTGATTCCCCATGCATTGCCCTTTGACATCTGAGGAGAAGGGGAGAGTGTTCATTAATACTGGCCAGGAATAGGAGTTCCAACTCGCCCACTAGACCTCCACTGTTACATTCTTGGCAGGGAGGAGTAGGCATGTCTTTTTGCTGCTCTCCACCTGGCCCCTACTTGTGGCACAGAGTGTAGGGTGTCTTTATTCACCCTGGGTATTATTACCGAAAGTTCTGGCTCTACTCAGACTCCTCTGATAGCACTTGGGAAAAAGAGCATTATTTCATTATTGGCAGGTAGGTGGTAAAAGTTCAGGCTTCCCATGTGGTGCCTGCATGGGGCTTGTTGGATGCTACTGAGCAGGGATGAAAAGCCGGACTTGATCTATTCTAAAGTGGGCTGGGTATTAGAGTATCTTGGATCAGCTTACAGAGAGTAGAAATCTACTTTTTGTTTTTATGGATATGCCTATTCTGGACATTTCTTATAAATGGAACTGTATAATTTATGGACTTTTAAAACTGACTTGTTTCACATAGCATAATGTTTTCAAGGTTCATCTGTGTTATAATATATATCAGTACTTAGTTTCTGTTGTAAAATAATATTTGATTGGATGTACCATATTTTATTTATGCATCCATTGGTGGACATTTGGATTGTTTTGTAGTGTCTTTTGGGTTCTTAGAACTGTCCTTAGAATTAAGATTAATGTCTACCCTTATTTGTTTATTTCCACATTTTTCCATTAAAATGATGGCCACTGATAATTAAAGTTACCTCAAATTTATGGATCTCAGGAGATCTGTAAGTATGATGACTGTTAAACCATCATTCACTTGTAATATTGTGAATGTATAATTCATAGTAATGAGTTTTTATATTCCTAAATTTACCTGTGATTTTATTTATTTAGAAAAAAGAAAATGAATGCCTACAATTGAAAATTTTGGTGCTTCAAAATGAACTGGAAAGGCAGAAGAAAGCTTTGGAACGGGAAAAGGCATTGCTACATAAGCAACAAATTGCATTACAGGACAAAGGTAAGTAGAGCATCGTGCACACAGCATAACCTTCACATTCAGCAATTCCTTCTTCCTTTCGGCTCAAATAGTGATCTTTGCATAAATGCTGATAGAAGTTTAATTTTGAAAGTAGTTTCTGAAATGTTTTGAAGTTGATAAATACAGAAGTGTATGACGTGAAATTTCCCAATGTGGGCACACCCCTGGAAGGAGAATCTCAACCAGAAAACAGCATTGCCAGGAGTCCACACTTTGGAAGCCTTGTCCTACTCCCTTCTAGTCACCACATCTCCAGCTACAATAACCACTACTCTGGCTGGTTTTGCCTGTTTCTGAACTTAGAATCATCTGTGTGCTTTTCGTGTGCTAGCTTTGCTCAATATTATGTTAGATTCATCCTTACCTTCATATAGTTATAATTTGTTCCTTCTTAATGTCAAACAGTGTTCTATTATGTGAATATGAATTTATTTATTTATTCTTTTTGTTGGTTTCAGTAATTTCCAATTTGGCATTATTATAGTTAATGCTTCCATGAATAGTTCAGCACATATTTCTTAATGAATATAGTATATTTGTGTAGAAACCTACAGGTAAATTTTTAGCATCATATGATATACATATTTTCAGTTTTAGTAGACTGTTCAGAAGTTTTTCAAAATGGTTTTCGGTTTATCTTTCCTCCACCTGTTAGTGGTCTTATTTTCCATCCTTGTCAGAATTTAGTACTGTATCTTTTTTGTTTTAGTTTTACTGGTAGATATGGTATAGTGCCCTCTTGCAGTTGTATTTTTTATTTTTCTGAAGATTAGTAAGTTGAATGCCATTTTATATGTTTTGTACTAATTCATTTTTCTGTGAATTATCAGTCAAAACCTTTACCTATTTTTTAATTGTTTGGTTTAACTCATTTTAAAGAGTTGTTTGGTGTATTGCATTAAAAGTATATTCTTCTGTTCTGTGGCTTCCTCGTTCATGTTTTGATAACTTTAAATGGGCAGAAGTTCCATTTTATCAATCCTTTACACTTGAGATTTTTTTGTGTGCATAGTTTAAGAAATATTTCTCTACTTTAAAATCACAAAGACATTGTATATTTTCTTTTAAATGCTTTGCTGATGTTTTATATTTATACCCTTAATTATCTGGAGCTTATCTGGACATAAAGGTTATTTTTTTCATACAGACAATTAATTGCCCAGCACTACTTATTGATAATCATCTTTTCTCCATTGCACTGAAGTTTCACTTTTGTCATAAATTCGTTGACCATATCTATGTATTTGTCAGTCTGTGACTGTTTTGTTCCTTTGATCTATTTTTAATTTTCCTCCTATTATAATAGGCCTTGATATGTGTTAAAGTTGATTTACTTCAAAATCACCTTTTTTATGTCCTTTTGCATTTTAATATTAACTTACACAAAATGAAAGCCTGAACACACTTGATGGAAGTGCATTGGCCATATATATCAGTATAGGAGAACTGTTACCAATATAATCTTCCATTCCAAGAAAATGGCGTGTGTGTTTATTAGATCTTCTTTTTTCAGAAACACTATTAAAATGAAATAGTTGTTAGTTGTGTAGATTTTTTTCCATGATTAATTGAATTTATTTTGAACTTTCAATGTTTTATAGTAATATTATAAATACCTTTAAATTTTATTTTCCATTTGTTGCTCAGTTTAGATATACAAGTGATTGTAAAAGTGGTATTAATTTTTATTGTTATGTCCAAAAGAAAATGCACTACAAGCTTCATAAACAGATGAGCAGTTGTTAATGTTGTTAATGTTAATGTTCACAGTTGTTAATGACCCCACAGCTGCAGCTCTTGCTGTGATTATTTATTTATATTATAATTTAGCAACATTATAATCAAATAATTAAATTACAGTTAATTTAAGGATAGTTTAAATTTAATGACAGTGTAAAGATAGCAACAGTGCAGATAGTTTTAAAACCAAATTAAGATGTAATTCATATGTCAATTTACCATTTTAAAGTGTATAATTCAGTGTCTTTTTATTCACAGCATTGGTTGTGCAATGATCATAACAGTCTAATTTCTGCTGAATTCTTCTAAAAGAAAACTCATGAGCACTAGTTATCATTGTACATTCCCCCTCACCCCAGTTCTAAGCAACCACTCATCTACGTTCTGTCTCTATAGATTCACCTATTCTGGATATTTCATATAGACTGAATCATATAATATGTGGTCTTTTATGACCAAATTCTTTTGTTTAGCATATTTCAAATTTCAAATATATCAGTATTTCATTTTTCTGTTGCCAACTAAAATAATCAATCATATCGATATGGCACATTCGATTTATCCATTAATCGGCTGGCTTCTCTACATTCATGCTTTTGCTTAACTGCTAAGCATGTGTTCTCCCACTGAGCTATACTCCCAGTCTCTGTATGTGTTTTTGAGGTGAGAATTAATTTTTATTTCCCTGAAGTATTACAATCATTAGAATGTTAGGATCTAGTATTGACATTCTGGTCCCTCAATAAGTATGAGGAAGAGTGATGCTGTTGACTTCACTTCAGTCTCTGTAGACTGCGTTAATCAATACTGGAGAAGGAGAAAGGTGAAGATAGCTAGATACAGATAACTAAATTTATGTGCTAGTAGGTCTTGATCTACTTTTCGTTGTTGTTGGTTTTTATTTATTTGTTTTTATTTTAAAGAGAATAAAACCAAACAAAATAAAACAATAAAACCAATCAAAACAAAATAGTGAAATGGTATAGGATTTAAAACAAGGTAATAGGAAATAAACAACAGCTACATAATGCCTCTTGTTATCTTCACAATAGCTGCCCATGCCATCAGATATAATAAAATCAAGCAAAATAACAAAAACAGTATAGGACTTTAAAACAAGATAATAGGGAATTAACAATGGCTACCACTTTCAGAAGGAAATCCCCCATAGTTGCTGCATTGTGTATTGTTATTCTCTAAGTAGATGCTCAGAGGCCAGGTTTAAGCCTGCAAAGTCAATCAAACGATACAAGCATTAAGTTATTTGTTTACTTCAGTAGCTGTCATCTCAGCCTGTATTTCTCTAAATCAGCCAATTGCTTACCCAGAGGGGAGGGAGTGTCAGCACTTCTTGGCTCCCAGCCTGCAAGCTGGCTACCTCAAAGGAAGGGGTTAACTTCTTCCTGGTTCTCCTCCCAGCCTGCATGCCTGCCACTGGCTCACAGGAAGGGGTTGGCCCAGCTCACAACTGCTGCTGGCTCACAGGAAGGCATTGACCTGGCCCACAACTGCTGCTGGCTCACAGGAAGGGGTTGGCCCAGCCCACTTGATCTACTTTTGGGGGACCTCTGTTCTTCATTGTGATTGTACTCTGTAACCAGAGACATACATATTTTATTACTTAAGTACTTGATTCTGAGCCCATGAACTCAGGTAAGATACAAAGTCTATAATATATGATATCCTTGACTTTGGTAGTAATTCTTCTGAATGACAGTAAAGGAATTATTTAACTTCTGTACCTTTTTACATGTCTGTTCAGTAAGGACAGCTGTGTGATTAGTGTAATAGGGCTCATAATAGTGCCATAGAAATTAATTTGTATAAACATTGGGAAGAAACCAAGTGCCTATAATATATTTTATAGTTTTGTTTATAAAAATCATTACACCAGGATGATTTTTTTGGAAAGAGTCAAGATAATTTCTACCCATACTGCTAACTTGCTGAGTAACTGGTTAACTGTCTCCTAAGAGCGTTATTACTCCATATCAACTGGTTTTCCCTTCCAGTACCTCAAAGGCAGTGGTTCTCAACTTGCAGTCTGCAGTAGCTCCAGCAGGGTCACAGACTGATATTTTCAGCATTAACATTTGTTAATGTACAAGTTTTCACTTCTGCAAGATATTAGTAGTTTAATTTATGATGTTTAATGAAAGACTATCCCTCATTAGTGTGTCAAGCCAAGGTACCTTCCTAATAACTGCATCTATTGTTTTAGAGGACCCTCTGTTCAAACTTAGCCCCCAAATCAGAAAGATTGTTCAAAAAGAGAAGCAGCACTCTATCAAAATGAGTATATTGGAAATTTGGTTCAAAAAACAATATGAAGGATTGTTCTTAAGGAAATGTTTTCAGTTGAATGTAGGTCTTTATGAATGGATGTTGATACAAATTCAAGAATACTTCAGGGGTCCCAGAAAGTGGTAATAATTTAATGAAAGCAGAATTCTCTAATCTTTGTAGGAGGAAGCTACTTTTTAATGCAGTTAAGAACAATGTGTGTGTGTAACTTTATAGTTAGAAAAAAATTTTTTTGAAAATGTTTATACAGATTATCATATTTGAGCCTCAGAACATTCCTGAAAGCTAAGTAGAGCAGATATTGTTACTTTCATTTTATACTTGAGGTACTATGAGGTAAATGACTTGTCCAGGAACACACAGAAAATTGAGAGGGCTTGAGATGTAGATGCAAATATTTTGGGTCCAAATTCTGTGCTTTTTCTTACTATTCCATATCACTTAAAATCTTGCAAAATACATTCATTGGATCAATTCCCAGTACAAAAAAAAACAAAAAACAAAAAA
Organism: Cuniculus paca; assembly: GCA_004365215.1. Classification (NCBI taxonomy): domain Eukaryota; kingdom Metazoa; phylum Chordata; class Mammalia; order Rodentia; family Cuniculidae; genus Cuniculus; species Cuniculus paca. Next base: position 3,575 of record RJWT010003807.1, on the reverse strand, counting down.
AACACGTTTATTTGAATCCTACATAAGTTCTGTGAAACAGCTTTTATTGAAACCTTGTAACATGTCAGATATTTTAGTTATGGTATATCGTTTAATTCTTAAAATAGTCCTAGGACAGAAGTTTTATTCCCTTTTAACAAATGATAAGTAGGCTCAAGAGAGAATTTTTCTTGTCTTTTCCCAAATGAGGAAAAATGTGACTCAGAGACATTTTTCAAGGTCACAATTAAGTGATAGATTCAAATTCAAATACAAATTTCTTTGACTCTAAAGCCTATCTATCTCCAGTAAACAAAGTATCATTGAGGCTCTCTCTAGTGTATATCCTAAGTGTAAACTGAGAGTTTGCTATGTTTCCATTTGACCTGTGGACCAATAGCTGGAGAAATTTATTCTGCTATCTTCGTTTTTATTATAGGACAGCTGAAGTGGATTTTCCCTAGAGATTGCTTTGATTTGGTAGTATTCTAATTAAGAAGTCTATATTATAGTGATTTTTTAATTTTGTTTTTAGAGGAGTCAGCCTTTTGGGGGATTACTGTACTTACTTTTCAGAAATAAAACAAAATTCTGCATATACAATTAGCATAATATCTTCCTACTCTGTGATTCTGTTTATCTCATAAGGGTAGGGTTGGGAGAAAAGATGAGGATCTGTTCACCTTTTATGAGAATCCCAATATTTCCAAGCAATGAAGGAACTCCTCCCCCCACCCGCCTCAAAAAAGAAAGAGAAATAGACTATCTGACCCAAGTGTGTTTATAATTGTGAGCTTTTAACTGAAAAGTCATTTGGTGGGGATGACCTTTTAGAATCTCTAAGCAGCCAAACTGTTTACTTAGATTTTTTAGTTCCCTTTGGTAAGCAAGAACAAAAATAAAGACATTTCATTTGATAACATAATGTGTAGAAGTCAAATATGTTGTTTATTGCTCAGATTTGGAGAAATAAATTCCTCTTTGTATTTTCAGTAAAGGATTCTTGCCAAAACAAGAAATACTTTTTTATGAAATTATCAATTGTGATTTTTTATTTTTTCCAAGAAATTTATGTAATTAGGATGATCTATATGTGTAGTTTGATCTGTTTAATTAGCTCCTGCTGGGTCACTAAAGTGTGTTTTTGTTTGGCCTGTGTCTCAGATAAAAGAAAATCACACATAAAAAAAAAAAAAAAAGAAAATCACACAGTGTATTTGAGTTAATGCTTTAATTTCTGTCAAAAGATTATAAATTTCTGTTTGAAATTATAAAGGTGTTATTAGGCATTGTATGATAGTGTTCTCCTTCACTTAGGTGTTAAGACTACTTGAAAAATTGACATTTTTTTAACCCAAGATAAATTTGTTAGAAATGATTACAGAATTTTAATTTGTTAGTCTGTATGGTTTTTTTGTTTGTTTTGTCTTTTTCTTTACCAGTTTTTTTTAATTTTCAAAAGCAAAACGAAAAAAAGGACAGAAATAATACAGAATTTCAAACAAAAACAAAAACAAAACAACAGTAAGAAATTAACACTAGTTAATACATTCCATATTGTTATCTTAGAAGTAGCTGTTTAGGTCACAAGATCTACGCATAAAAAATGATCAAATAATCAAACAATGACAGCACAAACTGTTTTGATGAATTAACAGAGATTAGTAGTATCTATCTATCTTGCACACATGTACATGCATACGGTTATATGTATAAAACTACATATGTATAATCTTTCTTTCTTCCATTCATACCAGGTGTTTTTTTCTGTACTTTACTGAAGTACTATTTACATACAATAAAATATATAAACCTTTAGCATATAGCTTAATGACTTGTGACATATATACTCATGTGATCATAACCTATATCAAGATAGGAAACATTTGTATTACTCTCGAAATTTTCCTCATGCCCTGTTCTGTGTAATTCATTCCCTGTCTTCTGCTCCCAATTTACCGATTATTTTGGTTTTTTTCATGGTAGATAAACTTTCCCTGTTCTTCCACTTCAGCTAAATTAGAAATGTGCAGTGCCTACTTGTTTGTGTCTCTCTTCTCTTCTTCAGCATGATATTTTTTGAAATTCATCTGGTTATTGCATGTATCCAGAATTTATTTTTTTATTTTGAAGAGAATAAAAAAAAAAGAGTCAATTAAAACAAAACAATGAATGTGATACAAGACTTCTAAACGAGATAAAAATAAACCAACAATAGTTACCCTGTTGCCTCTTGCTATCTTCAAAATAACTTCCCATACCATCAGGCACAATAAAAACCAAACAAAACAGAACAGAGTAAAACCAATCAAAACAAAACAATGAAAGCAATACAGGACTTAAAAGCAAGACAGTTGGAATACGACAGTGGCTACCATAATGCATCTTGTTATCTTCAGAGTAGCTGTTTATGTCATCGGACATAATAAAATCAAACAAAGTAAAATAGAATAGTCAATCAAAACAAAACAATGAACATGATACAGGACTTCAAAATAAAAGGAAAGCAATAATGGCTACCATAATGCCTCTTGTTATCTTCAAAATAACTGCCCATACCTTCAGGTATAATAATATAAAATAAAACAGAACAGGACAGAATAAATCCAATCAAAACAAAGCAATGAAAGCAATACAGGACTTCAAAACAAGACAATAGGAATACAACAGTGACTACCAAAATGCATGTTGTTATCTTCAAAGTAGCTGCTTATTACCATCACACATAATAAAATCAAACAAAACAAAATAGAATAAAATCAATCAAAAGAAAACAGAGCAATACAGGGCTTCAAAACAAGATAATAGGAAATCAATAATGGCTACTACAATCCATTTTGTTATTTTTGAAATAGTTGTCCATGCCATCAAATATAATAAAATCAAACACAACAAAACAGAATAAAACCAAGCTAAATAGAATAATGAAAACAATATACGGTTTCAAAACAGGATAATAGGTTAACAATGGCCACTGCCTTCCCCCTGTTGACATCTCCTCCCCTTTCACCTTCACAACCTCTATTTTGCATTCCACTAATTTCTTTAGTTTTTTATACTATGGAGACAACACAGTGTTCACCCATGTGACTCTGAACCATTTCACCCATGAGCATGCTCTTCAGTTGTATCCAAGGTATTTCACTACAAGAGTCTCGAGGTTATCTTTCTTTATAGCTGAGTAGCTTTCCATTGTGTAGAAATGCTGTATCTTTCTTATCTATTCTGCAGCTGATGGACAAGCTACCTCTAATTTTTTTTCTGGTTCCCTGTCAGGTAGAGCATTGTTTTCTCTCCTTTGACTTTTAGTCTGTGAGTTTCCTTTTGAGTTAAATGTGTTTCTTGAATAAAGCATATTGATGGATCTGGTCTCCTGATCCGCTCTGCCTGTGTTTCTTTTTATTGGTGAATTGAAGCCGTCTACATTAATGGTTATGGCCAACATGCACTGGCTTGTCTCTGCCAAGCTATTTTTGTGCCATCGGCTGTCTACTTTTCCCCTCCTTTCAATTGTCTGCCCCACTTGGTGATCCCCCTCTGCCACTGTTCCTGGAACCATGGTCTTCTTTTATCTCTCTCTAAAATATCCTTCAGTA
>RJWT010003806.1:0-35282 GCA_004365215.1 Cuniculus paca | reverse complement strand
AATTTGGGGTTGCAAGAACTAGCTCAGTAAAACACACATATTAGTTTACCTAAACAAAAAAAAAGTTCAGTACAGTGCTTGATCTTGTTTTTAACTTGGCTAGAACTTCAAAACTCTGCCGGTCTTCAGATTTTTGGCTTCAAATTTTTTTACATTGGTTTTATTCTGAAGGTTTTTTGTATATGGCTGTAAAATCATACACTAACAGGTCCAAAACTACGAGCTTAAAAAATTGCTAGAAAGAGAGCACATTTTCCCGTATGTTATACATTAGCTATCATTCAGTAAATATGCGTTATCTCTTCCTTCCTCAAATGTCATGAGGACTTCTGTGTTGGTACTGGCCATGTGATTAGATTTGGCCCATGTAGGTATTATATGAGATAGAGCTGAAATAGGCTTGCACACTGGGATTCACTGCTTACTTTCTGTGCTCATTATTAGAGTACTATGCTTTGAGATGAGTAGCCAGTAGTCTAAGGCAGATGAAAGACATACAGAAAATCAGAGCCAGTGACAACCAAAACCAGACTTGAGGAACTAAATTCCTGGCAATCTTAGCATGTACTAGAGAAAAACATATTGTTGTATGTAACTGAGATTTGAGGTCATTTTTCATATACTATATATGAGACAGCAGTGAACTGCTGCATTTAGAATTCTAAGAAAACTCATTATCTGAGGGTAGTGGTCATCTAAGTTTGGTTATGACCATCACCTAGGAATAGCAGCATCAAAATACAACATGTACATGTACCACATCCCCATTGTGAGTATATTCGTCGTGTATTGCAAATGTGCTAATAAAAAAAAATAAGTTGTTAAAAGTGATCAGGTCACAACCCAGACCCACAGAACCACAAATGCTGAGGAACTGTAAGCCATAAACCCTCAGCAAATTTTCTCTTAACAATCCCTTTAATATCATTTGGATTCACTGTAAAATTTGAAATCTGCAAACCTAGAGAATAATCTTATCCTTGAACAATTACAGTGCCTATGTTGCCAGGCTCAAAACTGTGTGAGGCAGCTGAGCAACATGAGAATTATCTAAACTGGTAGGGCAGAGTCTGAGAATACAATTTTAAGAAATTTGCAGTTCATGTCAATGAAGGTCACCTAAGCACAAACCCAAGAGTTACAAATGATAAACCAATCTCTGAGTAAAAATAGCATGTTTTTCCACTTTAATCACAAAAGCCTAGAGTCAGTGTTGACCTCAATTCTGCTTCAGCAGATGAAAGGCTATGTATAAAAACCAAAAGACCACTGGCTTGAGCCATAAGCATTTCCAGAGACCACTAACAAGAGTAAACTGTTAAATATTTCATGGAAAAATATTTTTAGGCAACATCACAAAGGTAACCCAAGCCAATGTATTTTGTTAACTTCACCTTACATGTTTCTACACTCATTAGTAAGCTTCATACAAAATCCATTGAAGAAAATTAATAGAACTCTCACCTAAAAAGTAGACCAATAGAAGAAAAAAGTAGAAAAACAGCGACCCAAAATGCAAAGCATTTTCACTGAGTTGTAATTGTGGCTGTCACAGAGAGAGAGAGAGAGCTCAGTATCCCCTTGGCACTGTGCATAACAGCTCAACTCTGATGACTCCACAGCCCTGTGAAACCACTGCCATGAAGTGGCTTGTTTCTGACACAATGGGAATTACTGCTATTGGGAAAGTACAACTCTGTTCGCAACTATGGCAGCGGATTTGGTGAGTGTGGAAAAGAACAGGGGAGCTCTTTCAGGACCTCCTACTGACCATGAACTCATATCAATGATTTAACAGAAACTTAATCCCTGAAGAGTTGAGTAGCTCCATATGCTTTGCATGATTCATGCTTAGAAAAGAAGAAGACACAGGACTTATTTGTAAGGATAACAGCCACCTCTTTGAAGAACTCAGTGAGCAGGCATTTGTAGTTATACTTCTTTGTGCAGAGATTATTATATTCATCTTTTTTTATTTTAAAGAGAATAGAACAAAAAACAAAACAAAACAGAATAGTCAAACACAACATAGCATTTCAGAACAGAACACTGCAAGCAATGCAGGTCTTCAAAACATAACAACAGGAGATTAACAATGGCTACCCTAGTGTCTCATACCTTTGAAATGAACGTTCATACATTTACTGACAATAAACTGAAACAAAACAAAATAATATAAAATCAGATAAAACAAAAGAGTGAAAGCATTACAGGACTTCAAATCAGAAAACAAGAAACCAACAATGGCTACCTTAATGTCCCCTGTTTTCTTCAAAAGAGCTGTTCCAATCATCTCAGATACTGCAATGAAATAGTAGAAAAGAAACCTAAACCAATTGAATCAAAGAATAAAGGCACCATTGGACTTAGGAAGCCTTACCCCATATTTATCAGAAATTTTGTATCTTAATGAGTCTTTAAGTTTCTGAGAGTAGGGAGACGATGTGTTTAAACATGTCAGTTTGGTCTATTTCACTTATGAGTATGATCTCAAGTCACATCAATTTACCCATAAAAGCCTCAATGTGATCATTCTTTGTAGTTGAACAGTACTCCATTGTATAAAAGCATCACATCTTTTTTATCAATTCCTCAATTGATGGGCATTTGGGTTGTTTCCAAGATTCACCTACTACAAATTGTTCTGCTATAAACATGGGTGCACGTATATCGCTGTGATAAGATGATTTCACTTCTTCTGGGAATACACCCAGAAGCAGAATAGCTGGGTCAAATGGGACTTCCAAACCTAGCTTTTGAGGAACTTCCAAACTGATTTCCACAGTGGCCACAACACTCTACATTGCCACCAACAGTGGAGAAGGGTTCCTCTTTCCCCACAGCCTCTCCAGCATTTGTTGGTGGTGGTTTTCTTTATTGTGGTCATTCTTTCTGAGAGTGAGATGAATCTCAGAGTTGTTTTCATTTGCATTTCTCTAATAACCAGTGATGCTGAACATTTTTTTTATTTTAAAGAGAATAGAACAAAACAAAACAAAACAGAGGAAAACAAAGCCAAAGAAAACAGAATAGAGTCAAACAATATAGCATTTCAGGATAGAACACTGAAAGCTATACAGGTTTTCAAAACATAACAACAGGAGATTAACAATGGTTACCCTAGTGTCTCTTGCTTTCTTCAAAATGGTTGTTCATACATTTACAGACAATAAACTCAAACAAAACAAACTACTATAAAATCAGATTTAAAAAAAAGCATTACAGGCCTTCAAGTCGGACAAGTAGAAACCAGCAATGCCTATCATAATGTCCCAATTTGTAAAAGAGCTGTTCTTATCTTCTCACATATTGCATTCAAATAGTAGGAAAGGGACTTAAACCAATCAAATCAAAGAATGACAGCACCATTGGACTTCAGAACCTTTTCCCCATATTTATGGGGAATTTTGTATCTTATTGAGTCTTTCAGTGTCTTACACTAGGGAGGCGATGTGGTGTACACATGTGTGTTTCACTTATTTCACTTATGAGTATGGCCTCAAGTAGCATCCATTTACCTACAAAAGCCTCAATGTGATCATTTTTTATAGCTGAGTAGTACACCATTGTATAAAAGTACCACATCTTCTTTATCCATTCCTCAATTGATGGGCATTTGGGTTGTTTCCAAAATTTGGCTATTACAAATCATGTTGCTATAAACATGGGTGCACATACATCACTGTGGTAAGATGATTTCACTTCTGGGAATATGGCCAGAGTGGAATAGCTGGGTCAAATGGGACTTCCAGTCCTAGATTTTGGAGAAACCTCCATACTGACCTCCACAGTGGGTGCCCCAGTCTGCACTCCCACCAACAGTGGAGAAGGGTTCCTTTTTCCCCACAGCCTCTCCAGCATTTATCGTTGGTGGTTTTCTTGATCCTGGCCATTCTTTCTGGAGTGAGATGAAATCTCAGAGTTGTTTTAATTTGCATTTCTCTAATGACCAATGATGCTGAATACTTTTTCATGTATTTACTTGCCATTTGTATTTGTTCAGCTGAGAAGTGTGTTTTCATCTAAGATACCCATTTTTGGATTGGGTCTTTGAATATTCAGGGCCTGATATTTTTAATTCTTTATATGTTCCAGATAGCAAACCTTTGTCTGAAGGGCAGTTGACTAAAATTTTCTCCCAATTTGTTGGTTTTCTTTTCACTCTGTTGGAGATTTCTTTTGATGTGCAAAAGCTTTTTAACAAGATCCCAGTTGTTGATTCTGGAAAGTGTTTCCTGTGCAGTTTGACTTTTATTCATGAATACTCCACCCTCCCCTATATTTTAAAGATTTCTACTTACTTTATTTTCCAACAGATTTAGTTTTTCTGTTTTAATATTTAGATCTTTGATCCATTTTGACTTTAGTTTAGTGTATGGTGATAGGCTTGGGTCTAATTTTAGTTTTTGGCACATGGAAAGTCAGTTTTTCCAGCACTATTTATTAAAGAGGATATCTTTCTTCTAGTGGACATGTTTGGCCCCTTTCTCAAATATAGTGTGGCTGAGTGTGTTTGTACTTGGGGCTGTATCTTCTAATCCTCAGGTCTGTTTTGATTCCAGTACCATGCTGATTTTGCTACAGTAGCTTTGTAGTATAATTTCAAGTCTGGAGTTGTGATGCCTTCGGTACTGCCCTTGCTGTGCAGAAGTGCCTTTGCTATTCTATGTTTTTTCTGGTTCCAGATGAATTTTAAGAATGATTTCTCTAGATTTGTGAGGTATGCTAATGGTATTTGAATGGGAATTGTATTAAATCTGTATAATAATTTTGCGAGAATAGTCATTTTCACAATGTTTGTTCTTCCTATCCATAAGCATGTAATGTCTTTCCATTTTCTGAGATCCTCTTCAATTTCTTTTTTCTGAGTACTGTAATTTTCATTGAACAGATCTTGACCATGTGGTTCTTATCCTTCACTCTGTTGATATGGTGTATTACCTTAATTGATTTGTGTATGTTGAGCCATCCTTGCATTCCTGGGATGAATCCCACTTGGTAATTGTGTATAATCTTCTTGATGACTTGCTGGATTCTGTTTGCCAGTATTTTATTGAGGATTTTTGCATCTATGTTCATTAGAGAGATTGGTGTGTAGTTCCCTTTCTTGGTTGGGTCTTTATCTGGTTTTGGTATTAGGGTAATACTTGCTTCCAGGAATGATTTAGGGAGACTTCCTTTCCTTTCGATTTCATTGAATAGTTTGAGGAGTGTTGGCATTAAGTGTTCCTTGAATTTCTTGTAGGACTCAGCTGTGAATCCATCAGGACCTGGACTTTTCTTCGTTGGTAAGGTTCCAATTACATTTTCGATTTCATTAACTGAAATTGGATTATTCAGTAGTTTTACATCTTCAGGATCCAATTTTGGTAATTGATATCTTTCTAGAAATCTGTGAATTTCTTCAGTGTTATCGAATCTGTGAGAGTAAAGATTTTTGAAGTAGGTATTGATGATCTTCTGTATTTCCACAGGGTCTGTAGTGATTTCATCCTTTTCATTCCTTATTGCATGCATTTGAGTTTTTTCTTTCCTTTTTTTTAATAAGGTTGGCCAAGGGCTTTTCAATTTTATTTATTTTTTTAAAGAACCAGATCTTTGATTTGTTGATTCTTTGTAATGTATTCTTAGTCTCAGTTGAATTAATTTCTGCTCTGGTCTTTATAATTTCCTCCCTTCTTTGGGGTTTGTGTTTGTCTTGCTGTTATTTTTCTAGATGTTCGAGGTGTAACATCAGATTATTTATTTGTGTTCATTCCACTTTCCAGATGTGGGAATTCACTGCAATAATTTTCTCTCTGATTACTGCTTTCATTGCATCCCACAGATTTCAGTAATTAGTATTTGTATTTTCATTAGCTTGTAGATATTGTTTAATTTCTTCTTTAATTTTGTCTGTGACCCATTGATTGTTCAGGAGTGTACTATTTAATTTCCTTAAATTTACAGAACATTTGTAGTTTGTTTTGTCATTAATTTCCAGTTAGATGGCACTGTGACAAGATAGTTGGCATGGAAAAATTTCCACTCCTTTGCATTTACTTAAGCATGGTGCATGTGCTCATATATGGTCTATTCTAGAGAATTTACTCTGTGAAGCTGAGAAGAATGCATACTCCACTGTTGTTGGGTGGAAAACTGTGTAGACATATACCAGGTCCTTTGTTCACAGGTTGAATTCTGTTCTGTTATATGTTTGCTGATTTTTTTGTCTAGTGGTTCTGTCTGTTTTTCTCAAGGGAGTGTTAAGGTCTCCCGTTACAGTTGGGTCATTGCTTATTTGATTTTTCATTTCTATTAATATTTGTTTTATATAGTTGGGTGCTCCCATATTTGGCATATATATATATATATATATATATATATATATATATTTATGACTGTTATTTCTTCCACTTGGAGTTTACCCCTAACCAGTATATAGTGACCTTCTTTATCTCTTTTGACCATTACTTGTTTGAAGTTCACATCTTCTGCTAACAGAATAGCTACCCCTGCTTTTTTTTTCTTTCTTTTTATTTTTTTTGGTATCCCGTTGTTTGGAGTGTTGTTTTATATGCTTTGACTTTTAGTCTATGAATTCCCTTTTGGGTTAGATGTGTTTCTTCTGCACAGCATATGGTTGGATGTTGTTTCTTGATCCATTCTGCTGGTCCATTTCTTTTTTTTTTTCAGGGTTTTCTTTTTTTTATTTTAAAGAGAATAGAACAAAACAAAACAAAACAGAATAGAGTCAAACACAATACAGCATTTCAAAACAGAACACAGAAAGCTACACAGGTCTTCAAAACATAACAACAGGAGACTAACTATGGTTGCCCCAGTGTCTCTTCCTTTCCTCAAAATGGTTGTTCATACATTTACAGACAATAAACTCAAACAAAGCAAAGCAATAAAAAACCAGATACAACAAAAGAGCACTACAGGCAATCAAGTTGACCAACAAGAAACCAACGATGGCTACCATAGTGTGCCATTTTTCAAAAGAGCTGCTCCTCTCTTTTCACATATTGCAATCAAATTGTAGGAAAGGGAGTTAAACCAATCAAATCAAAGAATAAAAGCACCTTTGGACTTCAGAACCTTTTTTCCATATTTATCAGGAATTTTCTTATAGAGTCTTTCAGTTTCTTACACTAAGGAGACAATGCAGTGTTTACACATGTGGGTTTGGTTTATTTCACTTATGAGTATGGTCTCATGTCGCATCCATTTACCTATAAAAGCCGCAATGTGATCATTTTTATAGCTGAATAGTACTCCATTGTATAAAGGTACCATATCTTCTTTATCCAATCCTCAATGTATGGGCATTTGGGTTGATTCCAAGATTTGGCTATTACAAATTGTGCTGCTATAAACATAGGTGCACATATATCACTGTGGTAAGATGATTTCACTTCTTCTTGGAATATGTCCAGAAGCAGAATAGTTGGGTCAAATGGGACTTCCAGTCCTAGCTTTTTGAGAAACCTCCAGACTGACCTCCACAGTGGTTACACCAGTCTGCACTCCCACCAACAGTGGAGAAGGGTTCCTTTTCCTCATAGCCTCTCCAGCATTTTTTGTTGGTGGTTTTCTTGATCCTGGGCATTCTTTCTGGAGTGAGATGAAATCTCAGAGTTGTTTTAATTTGCATTTCTCTAATGACCAATGATACTGAACATTTTTTCATGTATTTATTTGTCATTCGTATTTGTTCAGCTGAGAAGTGTGTTTTCATCTCAGATGACCATTTTTGGATTGGGTCTTTGAATTTTGAGGGCATGATATTTTTTAATTCTTTATATGTTCTAGATAGAAGGCCATTGTCTGAAGGGTAGTTGAGTATAATTTTTTCCCAATTTGTGGGTTTTCTTTTCACTCTGTTGGAGATTTCTTTTGATGTGCTAAAACTTTTTAACAAGACAAGATCCCAATTGTTGATTCTGGGAAGGGTTTCCCATGCAGTTTGATTGTTGTTCATGAATTCTCCACCTCCCCCTATGTTTTCAAGATTTCTACCTTTTTTTTCCAGCAGATTTAGTTTTTCTGTTTTAATATTTGGATCTTTGATCCATTTTGACTTTAGTGTATGGTGACAGGCTTGGATCTAATGTTAGTTTTCAGCATATGGAAAGGCAGTTTTTCCAGCACCATTTGTTAAAGAGTCTATCTTTCTTCCAGTGAACATGTTTGGCCACTTTGTCAAAGATAAGGTGGCTGAGTGTGCTTGTATTTAGGGGTGTATCTTCTAATCTATTCCATTGATCCTCAGGTCTGTTTTGATTCCAGTACCATGCTGATTTGATTACAGTAGCTTTGTAGTATAATTTCAAGTCTGGGATTGTGATGCCTCCTGTCCTACTGTTGCTGCCCAGAAGTGTCTTTTCTATTCTGGGTCTTTTCTGGTTCCAGATGAATTTTAAGAATGATTTCTCTTGATCTGTGAGGTATGCTAATGATATTTGGATGGGAATTGCATTAAATCTGTATAATAATTTTGGAAGAATGGCCATTTTCACAATGTTTGTTCTTCCTATCCATGAGCATGTAATGTCTTTCCATTTTCTGAGATCCTCTTCAATTTCTTTTTGGTCTGTTTCTTTTGATTAGTCAATTGAGACCATTTACATTAATGGTTGTAACTGATATATACTGGTTTATTTTAGTCATGTTATCTTTGTGCAGTGGTTTCTTTACGTTTCCCCTCTTATTAATTTTTGCCCTGCTTGGTGTTCTTTTTCCCTTGATGTTTTTGACATCATAGCTATTTACATGTGTATCTATAGTATCTTTCAGTATTCTTTGCAGGTTTGGTTTGGTGATCGTGAAGTTCTTCAGCTGCTCTTTGTCATGGAAGTATCTTTCTCCATCAATTTTGAAAGATAGTTTTGCAGGGTACATTAGTCTGGGTTGGAAGTTGTTTTGCTTTAGGACTTGAAATACTTCACTCCATGCTCTTCTTGACTTCATTGTTTGTGTTGAGAAGTCTGCTGTGATTTTGATGGACTTGTCTTTATAGGTGATTTGCTTCTTTTCTCTCGCAGCTTTTAATATTCTGTTCTTATGTTCAATTTCTGGAACACTGATAATTATATGTCTGGTTGTTGATTTATTTTGGTTATGGCTATTGGAAGTTCTATATGATTCACTTATCTGTATGTCAGTTTCCTTTCCCATGTTTGGGAAATTTTGAGCTATTACTTCTTTAAATAGTGATTTTATATGATTTGTGTTTTCTCCTTCTTTTTCATTTACACTTATCAGTCTTATATTGTTTTTCTTTTCTTCATAATGCAACTGCTGTGTTGCTATTTGCTGATTCCTTGTTATTTTTAAAAGATGTTTCCTTTCTTCCTCACTAGCTGCCATCATGTCTTTGAGGTCTGAAAGTCTCTTTTCACATTCATTGAGACAGCTTTGCCAGCTTTCAATGGCATTCTTGATTCCCTGCATATCTCTTTAAATCTGTTTCATGCATTCTAATTCTTTCTTGTATTCTTTGCTTAAGGATTGCATCGTTTTGCAGCGTTCCTCTATTTTTCAATTATATCTTTCTTCGATTTGCTTAGCATTTCTTTCATTACATTTGTTATCTATTGTTTTACCTGGGAAATCATTTCTAGTCTCAGCTCCTTTAAAGCTTCATGGAATTTTTTCTTTAGTTCAGTTGCTATCATTTCAGAAGTTTCAGTTGTGTGCCTTATACTTTCTTCTATGTCCTTTTCTCTTTGGCTTTTTTGGGAAGGACTGGAGGTGAAAAGATCACCTTTTGCTCTTTTGTTTTGTCATTTTCCTATATTCCACTGTGGCAGGTGGATCCCATGTGCATGATTCAGGCTCAAAGATAGGTGAAACTCACAGTACAGGCCTTCCACTCCAGCCAAGAGTATCACTGTGGGTGTTCTGTTCCTGGGCAGTGTCTGGCTGGATCCCAGGCAGGACCTCAGGGAACCTTCAAATGTTCTGGGTTGATGGTGGTTTGGGCACATGTCCCTACAGATCTGCTGGCGAGGTCCCAAGCTTCACAGCTAGGTGAAATTCACTGTGCACTTTAACTCACACCCATCCCAGAGCAGCAGCTGATATGCTGCTCTGTGGTGAATGGGTGGAGCCCACACAGTACCCTAGGGATGCTTAGGATGTCCTGGGCTGATGGTGGGGTGGGTGAAGGCCCCTACCAGTTTGTTGCAAAGTCCCAAGCTGCATGACTAGGTGGAATTCGCTGTGTGCACCTTCAGCAGAGCCATTTCTAACATTCAGTTGTACTTTTCTCATGGAGTTCTTTCTTGGTAAACACACCACAAGTTGTGGGGTTCTTTGGTGCACAGGGAATGATTAGTCATCTCTGTGTAAACACCCTTTCACTAAGGAAAATACAGGAAACAAACATGTACCTCTGATGTATAGAAAGAAGCACACACACACCAGTGTGCAGATATGTTGAATTCTCTGAGAAGAATTTCTACTCAACTTGGTAATTCTGTTAAAGCTTTCCTGGCTAAACTGTGGTTTTAAGGAATTTCCTTTCATTCATTCCAATTGGCCAACATGATGCAACACAACATTGTTTCCACACTTATTTACTTATAGCAGAATCATTTTGAATGTTCATTTATACTTGTCCCATTGATTTCTTCCTTGGGAAACAGCCCAAAAGTTGTGGGGTGTTTCTTTGCACAGGCAGTGAACAGCCATCTGTGTGCACACTGCAGTTCACTATTGAAAATACAGAAACCAAAAGAGTAGCTCTCATGTATACAAAGAATCAAACCTTCCTCAGTTTGCAGCTATGTTGACTTCTCTGAGCAGAACTTATCCTGAAGTTGGTATAGCTGTTTCGGCTTTCCTGGCAATAGAGTGGTAGTAAGACATTTGCTTCCATTCATTCCTATGGGCCAATGTAAAGCAACAGGTAAAGCTGTTTCCAAACTTATTTCCACAAAGCACAATCATTTCTATCATTCAGTTATACTTCTCCCATGGAGTTCTTTCTTTAGAGCACACCACATGTTGGTGGGTGTTTCATTGCACTGGTACTGAATAGCCATCTCTGGAACAGCTGCCTTTCACTATGGAAAATACAGAAAATAAGTTGTACTTCTCATGTGTACTAAGAAGCACACACTTGCCAGTGTGCAGATATGTTAGGATCTCTGGGGTGAACTTATACTGAAGTTGAATAGCTGTTGCAACTTTCCTGACAAAAGAATGGTAGTATGCCATTTCCTTCCATTTGTCCCTAAGGGCAATAAGAAGCCACACATAAAATTGTTTCCACACTTATTTCCAGACATCAGAATCATTTCTAAGATTCAGTTATACTTCTACCATGGAGTTCTTTCTTGGGAAACACACAAGTTGTGGGGTGTTTCGTTGCACAGGGTCTCAGTAGTCATCTGTGTGTAAACTGTGTTTCACTAAGGAAAATAAAGAAAACAAAGCTGTACATCTTATGTATAGAAAGAAGCACACACCGCACAGTGTGCAGATATGTTGAGTTCTCTGAGCACAACTTATACTGAAGTTCGTATAGCAGTTGTAGCTTTACTGGAAAAAGAGCCATAGAAAGGAATTTCTTTAATTCATTCCTAAGGGCCATTATGAAGCAACATATAAAGCTGTTTATAGCCTTATTTCCAAATAACAGAATCATTTCTAATATTCTGTTATACTTCTCCCTTGGAGTTCTTTCTTGGGAAGCACACCTGAAGTTGTGCAAAGTTTCGTTGCACATGGGCTGAGCAGCCATCTCTGTGCAAACTGCCTTTTCCTAAGGAAAATACAGAAAACAAACGTGTACCTTTCATGTATAGAAAGAAGCAGGCACTCTCCAATGTGGAGATATGTTTAGTTCTCTGAGCAAAAATTATACTGTGTTTGGTATAGATGGTGCAGCTTTCCTGGCATAACAGTGTTAGTAAAAGTTTTCCTTGCATTCATTACTTTGGACCAATAGGAAGCAACACATAAACTTGTGTGAGAATTATTTCCACACAGCAGAATCATTTCTTACATTCATTTATACTTTTCCCATTGAGTTGTTTCATGGGAAACACACAAGAACTTGTGGAGCGTTTTGTTTCACAAGGAATGAATAGTCATTTCTGTGCAAACTGCCTTTCATTAGGGAAAATACAGAAAACAAACGTGTACCTCTCATGTATAGAAAGAAGCAGGCACTCTCCAGTGTGGAGATACGTTTAGTTCTCTGAGCAGAAATTATACTGAGTTTGGTATAGATGGTGAAGCTTTCCTGGCAAAACAGTGGTAGTAAAACTTTTCCTTGCATTCATTACTCTGGACCAATAGGAACCAACACATAAAGTTGTGTCAGAATTATTTCTACACAGCAGAATCATTTCTTACATTCAGTTATACTTCTCCCATTGTGTTCTTTCTTGGGAAATACACCAGAAATTGTGGCATGTCACATTGCACAGGGAATGAATAGAAATCTCTGTGCAAACTGCCTTTCACTAAGGAATATACAGAAAACAACTGTGTGTCTCTCAATACTAAAAAGAGGAACACACTGCCCATTGTGTAGATATGTTGAGTTCTCACAGCAGAACTTATACTGACTTGGGTATAGCTGTTGGAGCTTTCCTGGCCAAAGAGTAGTTGCAAGCTATTTCTTTCCATTCATTCCTAAGGGAGTATATGAGATAACACATAATGTTGTATCAAAACTGATTTCCACACAGGAGATTCAATTCCAAGTTTCAGTTATGTTTCTCCCATGGATTTCTTTTTTGGGCATCACACCACATGTTTGGGGGTGTTTCATTGCAGACTGACTGAATAGTCATCTCTGTACAAACTGCCTTTCAGTAAAGAAAGTACAGAAATCAAACATGTACCTGTCATGTATAGAAAGAAGTACTCACTCCCCAGTGTGCAGATGTGTTGAGATCTCTGAACAGAACTTATACTGAAGTTGGTATAACTTTTGCAGGCTTCCTTGCTATAAAATTGTAGTAAGCCATATCCTTCCTTTCATTAAAAGTGGTCAATATACAACAACACATATAGTTGTTTCCACACTATTTTCACAGAACAGAATCATTTATGATGTTCAGTTATACTTCTTCAAAGTAGTTCTTTCTTGGGAATCGCACCAACCATTGTGGAGTTTTTCATTGCACTGGGATGAAAGTGTCATCTCTGTGCAAACTGCCTTTCACTAAGGAAAATACAGAAAACAAACTTGTACCTCTCACATATAGAAAGAAGCACACACTTCCCAGGGTGGATATATGTTGATTTCTCTGAGCATAACTTACACTGAAGTTGATGTAGCTGCTGCACCTTTTCTGGGAAAAGAGTGGTAGCAAGACTTTTCCTTCCATTCATTCCAAAGGGCTTATATGTTGCTTATAAAGCAACAATTAATGCTGTTTACACACTTATTTCCACACAGGGTAATCATTTTAACATTGAGATAAATTTCTCCCAAGGTGTTCTTTCACAGGAAACACACCACAATTAGTGTGGTGCTGCATTGCACAGGGAGTGAAATCTCTGTGCAATGTGTCTTTGACTAAGGAAATTGAAGAAAACAAACGTGTACTTCTCACATATAGAAGGAAGCACACACTCCCAACTGTGCAGATATGTTGAGTCTTCTGAGCAGTACTTATACTAAGGTTGGTATAGCTGTTGGACCTTTGGTAGCAAAAGAGTGGTAGTAAGACATTTCCTTCCATTCATTCCTATGGACAAATATGTAGCACCACATAGTCATTTACACCCTTATTTTGAGACAGCAGAATCATTTCTCATGCTCAGTTATTCTTCTCCCATGGAGTTCTTTCTTGGTAAAAACACCACATATTGTAGGGTGTTTCATTGCACAGGGACTGAATAGACATCTCTGTTCAAACTGCCTTTTACTAAGGGAAATACAGAAAACAAATGTGTACCTCTTACCTATAGAAAGAAGAAAGGACTGTCCAATGTGCAAATATGTTGATATTATCTGAGCAAAACTTACACTGAAGCTGGTATAGCTGTTTCAGCTTTCCTGGCAAGTAGTGGTAGTAAGCCATTTATTTCCATTGATTTGTTAGGGCCTATATGAAGCAACACATAAAGTTGTTTCCACTCTTATTTCCACACATCAGAATCATTTGTAATGTTCAGTTACACTTCTCTGATGGAGTTCTTTCCACACTGTGCAGTCATCTCTGTTCTTAAAAGATCTCGGCTTTCAATTGTGGCTCAACTCAGGAGGAAAACTCAAGTTTCCTGGATGGTACTTTAGAAATAGTACTGTATTTCCAGATGGAGCACCTTTCTCACTACCTCACGAAGGATGTTGTTTATTCAAGTACATGCTAATGTAAGCATGGCAACAGGAAAAAATGCTAGGTGGCAGCAAAGGATAAAATCAAGCGTAACTTGCCATCATTAAGATATCTGAAATTGCTCAGGATTGTCTAGGTAGGAGTGTCAGAAACAGAACCCATCCCCTAAAAATGTGGCCTATTGAGAAGCAGCTGCTACATTTCTCCTGCTAGTTTTTAAGAAAGAATTTACTCCAAGAAACATAGGACAGATCTGGGCTTGGTGGTGCATGCCTGTAATCCCAGCACTCAGGAGACTGAGTCCAGAGGATTGTAGTAAATTTGAGACCAGCCTGGGCTACAAAGTGAGCTCAAGGACAGGCTGAACTGCATAGGGTAGCTGCTTCAAGAAGACAACCACCATGCCTCACCTGAAAATGAGCCCAGGACAAGTAGGGCAGAGTTTAGCCTGAATCAGCAGGACAGACAGGTATCCTGAGGTGTTTGTTCTCCAGGTTTTGGAGAAGCTGTTACTTGGTAAGTGACCTGACCGAGTCTGTAAGCTGGTGCAACTGAGAAAGTACAGGTGCTCAGCTCTGCTTCAATCTGGAACCTGGTTTCCTGACACAAGAGTTATTTCACCCTTAATTTCAACTATTTGCTTTTTTTCTGCATGCTTTTATGCAGCTCAACAACCTCACTCCTACTTCCTCTTTGTCCCCCTTCAGTTAAGACTTCTCTAATGGCTCAAGTTGGTCCCAGTTCCCTTTTTCTACTAGTTAGTGGTCAAAGGAGAGTAATAGGGCAAATGAGACCAGGAAACTCCCAGCTTGTGTCTGGCAAACATCCTTCAGCTGCTAGTAATCAGGCAGAAAGACAGCTACTACAGTTCTCTGGAAAACTGGTTTCTTGTCTCTCCCTTCTACACTATCAGACAATATTGAGGAAAGGGAGAATGTTTGTCTTCTACCCCAGTTTGTGAATACACATCTTGGGCAACTTAATAGCAATTTATCTTTCAGCTTATCATTTAGTTGACCTTGCTTTTGAGCAGTTTTCATAATCTTCGGATGTGAGGTGGTTTTAAGACACTGTGACTTTCCCCTTGTCTGCCTCCTTCTTGGGCCAGTAATTCAGGAGAAAGCCAACTATCATGGTGAGGACACTCATGTGGCCAAAGGTGAGATCTACCTGAGGAGAAACTGAGGCACCCAGTTGGTATCCACAGAAGGAGTTTAGAAGTCGATTCCCTACTTCCAGATGACATCAGCCTCTGCTTCCATCCTGAAACTTCATGAAACCCCATGCCAGAACCATCCTCCAAAGTCGTTCCCAATCTACCCATCAGAAATTGAGAGATAGTATTTGCTAATTTAAGAGATTAAATTTGGAGGTAATATTTTACACAGCAATAGATTACTAATATAGATAAAAGGAAAATTCTCTGGCATGGAAGCCCAATTCCTAAAAGCCAGCTTCTCTACTCCTGTGGTCTTAAAGAGACACATATCTGAATAGAACCTGAGAGGTAAGGAACTCAATAAACTACACTGTAAAGAAGGCAGAACCATGACATTGAACATCTGCTATGATCTGGAGGGAGTTAATTTCTCTTGAAGACTGATTATCCCCAAAGTACAGAGTGCACTGGCTTCATAAAAACTTAATGATCACTAAGATTTTAAGAATATCTCACTCAGATGGTAAGCTCAGGCAGAGGTAGGTACTCCCATCCTAAGAAAAAGCCAAGATGTTATTCATGCAGGGCTTCACCTGTGAGGTTCCTGCTAAACACCCTGACATAAAGCACCTACCAGGACACCAGTGGCTCCTCTACATGTCATCCCTTGCTGGGCCAATGTCTATCATTCTACAGGGGGCCCTCCCCTGGGGTGACTGCAACAGTCAGCAGTAGCAGGAGAGTGGGGTGGGGAGAAGGGTGAATGAAAGATCAAAAGGATAAGAACGAGGCTTTCCCACAGCAAGGCAGAATGGTCCAGTTTTACATACCACCCACTACAAACTCCAGACACACACATCCAAAACTTGAGGGGAAAGGAAAGAGCTCAGAAAGGAATGAGGGGTGAGTAGGCATGGAACCACAAAGGACAGTGACACCAAAGAGCAGCAGACACAGCCATGGAAATTTCTTACCTTCCCAATACTGGAAGATGTTTAGTTAAAAAGTTACTGTTGAAAATCGTATTGAAATCATATCAAAAAGTAGGGGTTTTAAGTCACCTTAAAAGTAAAATGTCACTCATCAGATAAGTGACAGATATCAGATACCAACACTTACAGTATCTTTGATGTAGATTTGAAAAATGGCCTGGAAGTGAAAAGGGAAGGAAAGAAAGGGAGGGGGAGAGAAGGAGGGAAGAAAGGAAAGGGAGAATTCAGAGTACAGTGGGAATAGCAAGAAATCTGGGAGGAACACATTTTTAAATCCAGGCTTTTCTATCCCAATAGTCAAACAAAGTAGCTTCAAACAGGTAAAATAATGTAGTTCTTCTGTAAGAACATTTCTACAAGTCAACTTTAAATTTGAAATATAAGAAACTGCAAGCCACAGCAGCAAACAGCACAATGTTCAATGAACTTTTAAAACTGATTGGGACTGGCTGGGTACATAAGTCACTCAACAGTCTTTTAGGTATTTTCTGGCAGAATGTGGCAGCAGGCTTTACCCATCAAGTGGAAGGCAAAGTGGCTCTGTGATATCCTATCACCCTGCTTTTTAGGCAGACAAAATCTCCTGGATTGCTCCTAGTGTGTGAGAGGACCCTCCAGCAACAAGATGCTGGCAGAGAAGAAAGAAGAACAAAGAACAGCTGCTTACTGAAGGCTAAGTTTAAAAATATCTATACAAAAGTGCTGAGTAAAGGAATGAGAAGAGAAACTACCATACCAAAGAAAGAAGACATTCCTCCCAAGGGAAAGAGGGGATGCAGATTTCCAAAGAGTGTCACAGAGCAATGCTACCAGAGTTGCATAAATTGCGCTGCTATGTCCCTAAAGACAAATGCTTCAAGGTAAAAGGGAAAGCAGCTTTCAATTTTTTATCATTTCCACCTGATGGTTTTAAAGACCCTGAACTCAGCACTGAACAATGGGTGGGATACAAGAAAGAGAGACAGTGTAAAGAACATGAATGATGAACCTGCCAAACCTCTGTATCACTTCCCCAGGAATTCCAGGCAGGTAGTCCTTGGTAGACTGACACAAGATTTGAGATAAATTTGAGGAAAAAGGGGATTCTCAATAGAGATGACATCAGGGAAGGCAGTTTTACTGTTTTCCTCAATGGACAGCTTAGCTTTACAGACATGCCCCTGCAGCCTTTAAACTAATCTGTCTAGCTGGGCAGGGAACAGGAAACCTGAGAAGAAACAGCCAGATGCAGCTCATCTTCCTAGCATTTGGCACCCAAGGAAGAAGGGAGATGGGGATGGCACTGGGGGCTGCTGGTTCTGCCTCTGTCTCTTCACTGTTGGTCCTGTTGGCCACATCTGGTTCACATGAGTATCTGGGTGGCTCCCAGATACTGCAGGAGGTCAGATGTCCATCTCAAATTGAGAATCATCCCCCATTACCAACGGCACACTTCCTGTCATGATTGTTCAAGTTTTTCAAATTGTTCACTTCTACTTTGGATCTTCCATTAAGGTGCCAGGGAGAGTAACTCTAGGAATATTGGGCAAATGGCAGGGCAAGATTTGAGCCATGGAAGAATTACAAGGATCCAACAGAAACTCCCATTGTAAAAGATTCAAGTTCCTCACTGCAGGTTTGCAGAATAGCTTCTCCCTGAGAGTAGTGCAATAGTCATGAGGTAGCTGCACAGCATTGCTGATGGACAAGGTGCAGGTGGGAATGGCATGACTCTGGCTGGGTTGGTGGCAGCTGCCAGCAAACTTGGACAGGCCTTCAGGGCTGGCTCTTGGCTTTTTCTGACCAGCAGGGAGGAGGGCTGGTGGGGGGATGCTAGGGCTGTGGGACTCTGGAGGCTGAGTGACCTAGGGAGGGCAGAATGAGACAATCCTGTCCAGACTTCCTCACCTCATCTCACTCCCTGTTCCTGCTCCTTCCCTCCAACTACTGCCATGTAGGCCACCACATCTAGAGGCCACCGAACTCTCAGACCTACTCCAGTAGCCCTGGTAGAACAAGTAGCTGTGGAAGCAGTGGCGATGACCCACAGAATACTTTCTAACCTTCAGTTATCCTTCTCCACTGGAGTTCTTTCATGGGAAACACATCAAAAGTTGTGTGACATTTCCCTGAACATGGACTGAAGAGTCATCTGTATGCAAACTGCCTTTCAATAGGGAAAACAGAAAACAAACATGCAACTCTCACATATACAAACAAGCACACCCTCAGCAGTGTGCACACATGCTGAGTCCTCTGAGCTGAACTTATAATGAAGGTGGTATAGCTGTTGCAGTTTTCTTGGAAAAGGAGAGGTAGTAAGCCATTTGTTCCATTAATTACTATCAGTCAATATGAAGCAAAACATAAACCTGTTTCCACAATTACTTCCACACAGCAGAGTAATTTCTAATGGTCAGTTATACTTTTCCCATAGAGTTCTTTCTTGGGAATCACACCACAATTTGGAGGTTGTTTTGTTGCATAGGGAGGGCATAGTGATCTCTGTGGAAACTGCCTGTCCATAAAGATAATACAGAAAACAAACGTGCAACTCTCAACAGTTGAAAGAAGCACACACTTCCACTGTGCAGATATGTTGAGTTCTCTGAGCAGAAATCATACTGAAGGTGGTACAGCTGTTGATGCTTTCATGGCAAAAGAATGGTAGTATGTCTTTTCCTTTCATTAATTAATATTGGCCAATATGAAGAAACACATAATGTTGTTTCCACACTGATCTCCACAGAGCAGAATTATTTCTAATGTTCAGTTTTACTTCTTTCATGGAGTTCCTTCCTGGGAAATACAGCACAGGTTGTGGGGTATTTCACTGCCCAGGGACTGAATAGTCATCTCTGTGGAAACTGCCTTTCACTAAGGAAAATACAGAAAGCAAAAAATGTACCTCTGATATATAGAAAGAAGCACACACTCCCACATGTACAGATATTTTGAGTTCTCTGTGTGAAGTTACATTGCAGTTGGCATAGTGTTGCAGGTTTCCTGGCAAAAGAGAGGTAGTAAGCCATTTCTTTGCATTCATTACTACAGGCCTGTATGAAGTGAAACATACCCTTGTTTCCACACATATTTGCATACAGCAGAGTCTTTTTTCATGTGCAGTTATACTTCTCCAATGAATTAATTCTCAGGAAACACACCAAAAGTTGTGGTGTGCTTCGTTTCACACAGACTGAATAGTTATCTCTGTGCAAACTGCCTTTCACTAAGGAAAATACAGAAAACGAAAGTGTAACTCTCTTGTATAGAAAGAAGTACACCTTCCCCAGTGTGCACATTTGTTGAGCTCTCTGAACTGAAGTTATACTGAAGTTTACATGGCTGTTGAATCTTTCTTGGCAAAAGAGAGTTAGTAAGCCATTTCCTTCCATTCCTTACTATCCGCCAATATAAAGCAACACATAAAGTTGTTTCCATACTTATTTGCACACAGTTGAATCATTTGTAACATTCAGTTTTACTTCCCCAATGGAGTTGTTCTTTGAGGAACACACCACAAGTTGTGGGGTTTTTCATAGCACAGGGACTGAATAGCCATTTCTGTGCAAACAGCTGGTCAATAAAGGAAACACAGAAAACAATCATGTACCTCTCACATGGAGAAAGAACCACAAACTCACCAGTGTGCAGATAAGTTGAATTCTCTGAGCAGAACCTACACTGAAGTTGATATAGGTGTTGCAGCTTTCCTGGCTAAACACTGGCAGCCAGAAATTTCCTTTCAGTAATTCTTATGGGCCAATAGGAAGCAACATGTAAAGTTGTTTCCACACAACAAAATCATTTCTAACGTTCAGTTATACTTCTCCCATGGAGATATTTCTTAGGAATCAAACAATGAGTCTTATGGGGTTAAGATGCAGAGGGAGTGAATACTCATTTCTGTGCAAACAGCCTTTCAGTAAGGAAAATACAGAAGACAAACCTGTACCTCTTACGTACAGAAAGAAGTACACACTCCCCAGTGTGCAGATATGTTGAGTTCTCTGAGAAGAGTTTACACTGAATTTGGCATATCTGTTGCAGGTTTCCTGTTAAAAGGGTGGTAGTAAGCCAATTCTTTCCTTTCATTCTTATGGGCCAATTTCACACAACACAGAAAGGTGTTTCCACACATACTTCCAAACTGCAGAATAATTTTTCATGTTCATTTATACTTCTCTTATGAAGTTATTTCATGGGAAACAGTACAGATTTGGGATGTTGCATTGCACAGGGATTGAGTAGTCATTTCTGGGCAAACTGCCTTTCACTGAGGAAAATATAGAAAACACAGATGTACTTTACACATATAGAAAGAAGTAAAGACTCCCCAGTTTGCATATATATTGTGTTCTCTACCAGAAGGTATATTGAAGTTGGTATAGCTGTTGCAGCTTTCTTGGCCAGAGTGGTAGTAAACAATTTCCTTAGATTCATTACTATAGGCCAAGCAAAAGCAAAGCATAAAGTTGTTTCCACACCTATTTCACACAGAGGAATCATTTCTACCTTTGAGTTATACTTCTGCCATGGAGTTCTTGATTCTGAAATGCACTACAAGTTGTGGGTTGTTTCATTCCACTCTGAGTGAATAGTCTTCTCTCTGCAAATTGATTTTCACTAAGGAAAATACAGAAAACAACCTGTACCTCTCACATATACAAAGAAGTTGCCACTCCCCAGTGTGCAGAAATGTTGAGTGCTCTAAGCACAACATACACTGAAGTTGGTAGAGTTCTTGCAGGTTTCCTGGAAACAGAGTGGTAGTAAATCAATTCCTTCCCTTTATTTTGATAGGACTATGTGATGCAATACACATTTGTTTCCATACTTATTTCCATGCAGCAGAATCATTTGTAATATTCAGCTATACTTTTTCCATTGAGGCTTAGCTTGGGAAACACACCACGAGGTGTGGGGTATTTCATTGCACAGGGACTAAACAGTCATTTCTGTGCAAACTGTCTGTTACTAAGGAAAATAGAGAAAAAATGTGTACCTCTAACCTACAGAAAGAAGCACACACTACCCAGAGTTCAGATATGTTGAGTTCTCTGAGAAGAACTTATACTGAAGTTGGTGTAGCTGTTGCACGTTTCCTAGAAAAAGAGTGGTAATAAACCAATTCTACCCATTCATTACTAAAGGACAATATGAACAAACAGAGAAAGTGTGTTTCCACACTTATTTCCCCACAGCTCAATCATTTCTAAGGGTGAGTTATACTTTTCCTATAGAGTTCTTTCTTGGGAAACACTGTATAAGTTGTATGGTGTTTCATTGAAGAGGGCTGGAATAGTGATCTCTGTGCAAACTTCCTGTCACTGAGGAAAATACAGAAAACAAAAGTGTACCTCTCATTTATAGAAAGAATTACACCCTCCACAGTGTGCAGATATGTTGAGTTTTCTCAGCAGAACTTATAATGAGGTTGGCATAGCTGTTGCAGCTTTCCTAGAAAACCAGGGGTAGTAAGCCATTTTCTTTCATTCCTTACTACTGCCCATAAGAAGCAACACATAAAGTTGCTTCCACACTTATTTCCACACAACAGAATCATTTTGAACATTCAGTTAAAATTCTCCCATAGAGTTTTATCTTGCAAAACACATTCCAAATTGTGGGGTGTTTCATTACAGAGGGACTGAATAGTCATCACTGTGGAAACTGCGAGTCACTGAAGAAAATATAGAAAATAAACATGTACCTATCATGTATAGAAAGAGGCACACACTGAACAGTGGGCAGATACACTGAGTTTTCTGAGCAGAACTTATACTGAAGTGGATATAGCTGCTGCAAGTTTCCTTGCAAAACAGTCTTTGCTAGTCATTTCCTTTCATTTATTCCTAGGGTCCAACATGAAGCAACACATAACGTTGTTTTCACACTTGTTTCCACACAACAGAATCATTTCTAACATTCAGTTATACTTCTGACATGGAGTTCCTTATTGGTAAACACACTACAAATTGTTGGGTATTTCCTTTACAAGGATTGATTAGTCTCCCCCTTGAAAACTGCCTTTCACTAAGAAAAATCCAGAAAACAAACATGCACTTCCCATATATAGAAAGAAGCAAACACTCACCAATGTGCACATATGTTTAGTTCTCTGAGCTGAACTTATACTGAAGTTGGTATAGGTGTTGCAGTTTTCGTGGCAAAGGAGAGGTATTAAGTCATTTCCTTCCACTCATTCCTATAAGAAAATGTGAAGGAACACAAAAATGTTTCCACACTTATTTCCACACAGCAGAATCATTTCTTATGTTCAAATTTTCTTCTCCAATGGAGATCTTTCTAGGCAAACACATCACAATTTGTGCGGTGTTTCTTTGTACAAAGACTGAATAATGATCTCTGTACAAACTGACTGTCACTAAGAAAAATGCAGAAAACAAACGTTTTCCTCTCATGTATAGAAAGAAGCACACACTCTTTAATGTGCAGATATGTTCAGTTCGTCTAGAAGAACTTATACTGAAGTTAGTAGTGGTCTCTAATCTTTCCTGGCAAAAGATTCATAGAAAGCCTTTTCATTGCACTAATTCCTATAGGCCAATATGAAGCAACACTTAAAGTTGTTTACATACTTATTTCCACAGAACACAATCATTTCTAACATTCAGTTATACTTCACCCATGGAGTTCTTGGAAAACACACCATGAGTCTTAGGGTGTTTTGTTGCAAAGGGACCAAATAGTAATCTCTGTGCAAACTGCCTTTCACTAAGGCAAATGCAGAAAACCAATGTGTACTTCTCACATGTAGAAAGAAGCACCCCCCCCAGTGTGCAGATATGTTGACTTCTCTTAGCAGAACTTAAACTGAAGTTGACATAGCTATTGCTGCTTTCCTGGCAAAAAAGTGGTAGTAAGTCATTTCCGTACACTCATTCTTATGAGCCAATATGAACCAACACATAAAGTTGATTTAACACTTATTTATTTTTTTATTTTAAAGAAAATAGAACAAAACAAAGCAATACAAAACAAACAAAACAAAACAGAAGAGAGTCAAACACAACATAGCATTTCAGAGCAGAACACTACAAGCAATACAGGTCTTCAAAACATAACAACAGGAGATTAACAAAGGCTACCCTAGTGTCTCTTGCCTTCATCAAAATGGTTGTTCATACATTTACAGACAATAAACTCAAACAAAACAAAATAATATAAAAGCAGATAAAACAAAAAAGTTAAAGCATTACAGGCCTTCAAAACAGACAAGAAACCAACAATGGCTACTTTAATGTCACCTGTTTTCTTGAAAAGAGCCATTCCTATTTTCTCACATATTGCAATCAGATAGTAGAAAAGAGACTTAAACCAATCAAATCAAAGAATAAACACACAATTGGATTTCAGAATCTTTCCCCCATACTTATCAGGAATTTTGTATCTTATTGAGTCTTTCAGTTTCTTACACTAGGGAGATGATGTGGTGTTTACACATGATTTCACACTTATTTCCACACAACATAATCATTTCTAATATTCAGCATACTTCTCACATTGAGTTCTTTTTTGGAAACTCACACTGAGAGTGGGCTGTTGTGCTTCAGAGGGACTGAATAGCCATCTCTGTACAAACTGCCTTTCACTAAGGAAAATACAGAACACAAACATGCACCTCTCTCCTATACAAAGAAGCACACATTCCTCAGTGTGTACAAATGTTGATTTCTGTGAGCTGAACTTATATGGTAGCTTGTATAAATGTTGCAGCTTTCCTGGCCAATGAGTGGTAGTAAGCCACTTGGTTCATTCATTCCTATGAGAAAACATGAAACAACACAGAAAGTTACTTCTGAACATTATTCCACACACCAGAATCATCTCTAATGTTCATCTATACTTCTCCCATGGAGTTCTTTCTTTGGAAACAGATCACATGTTGTCTGGTGTTTCATTCCACTGTGAGTGAATAGTCTGCTCTGTGCAAACTGCCTTTCACTAAGGAAAATACAGGAAACAAACGTATATCTCTTATGTATAGAAAGAAGCACACACTACCCAATATGCCCATATGTTAAGCTCTAAAAACAGAACTTATATTGGAGTTCCAATAACTGTTGCCACTTTCATAGCAAAAGAGAGGCACTAAGCCATTTCCTACCATTCATTCCTATGTGCCAATATGAAGCAATGCTAAAGCTGTTTCCACACTTATTTCCACACAGCAGAATCATTTCTACCATTCATATATACTTCTCGCATGGAGTTTTTTCTTGGGAAACACGAAAAGTTGTTGGGTGTTTTGTTGTAGAGTGCTGGAATTGTGATGTCAGTGCGAACTTCAAGTCACTAAGGAAAATACAGAAAACAAACCTGTACCTCTCACATATAGAAAGAAGCACACACTCCCCAGTGTGCAGATATGTTGAGTTATTGGAGGAGAACTTATACTGAAGTAGGCATAGCTATTACTGGTTTATCTGCAAAAGAGTAGTAGTAAGACTTTTCCTTCCATTCATTCCTATGGGTAAGTATGATCCAACAGATAAAGTTGTTACCACAGATATATCCACAGAGCAGAATCATTTGTAACATTCAGTTATACTTCTCCCATAGAGTTCTTTTTGGCAAACATAACACAAGTTCTGGGGTGTTTCACTGCACATGCACTGAATAGTGATGTCTTTGCGAACTGCCTTTCACTTAGGAGAATACAGAAAACAAATGTGTACCTCTCACATATAGAAAGAAGGACACACTTCCCAAAGAGTAAACATGTTGAGTTCTCTGTGGAGAACTTACACTAAAGTTCATATAGCTGTTGCACTTTTCATGGCAAAATAGTGATAGTGAATTACTCCTTCCATTCAATCCTATCGGCCAATATGAAACAGCACACAAAATTCTTTCCACACTTGTTTCCACACAGCAGAATCATTTCTAACATTCAGTTATGTTTCTTCCATGGAGTTTTATCTTGCAACACACACACCATAAGTTGTGTGGTGTTTCATTGTACAGTATCTGAATAGTCATTTGTGTGCAAATTGCCTTTCACTAAGGAAAATATGGAAAACAAACGTGTACCTCTCATATACAAAAAAAAGCACACATTGCCCAGTGTGCAGATATGTTGAGTTCTCTGAGAAGAACTTACACTGAAGTTGGTATACCTGTTGGGGCTTTCCTGGCTAAAAGGTGGTTATAAGCCTTTTACTTCTATTGAATCCTATGGGCAATATAAAGGAAAGTATAAAGTTGTTTTCACACTTTTTTCCAAACAGCAGAATCTTTTCATACATTCCCCCATGGAGTTCTTTGTGGAGAAACATACCACAAGTTGTGTCACGTTTCATTTCATAGGGACTGTATAGTCATCTCAATGCAAACTGCCTTTCACTGAGGAAAATATAGAAAACAAACATGTAACACTCATATATAGAAAGAAGCATACACTCCCGAGTGTGCAGATATGTTGAGTTCACTGAGCAGAATGGATACTGAGTTGGTATAGATGTTGCAGTTTTTCTTTCAGAAGAATGGTAATAAGCCATTCCCTTCCATTCATTGCTACGTGCCAATAGCAAGCTACATAAAACTGTTTGCACACTTTTTTCCACACAGCAGAATCATTCCTAATGTTCAATTATACTTCTCCTATGGACTTCTTTCTTGGGAAGCACACTACAGTCGTGTGTTCATTTGTTACTCAGGGAATGAATAGTCATCTCTGTGCAAACTGTCTTTCACTAGGGAAAATATGAAACCAAACATGCAACTCTCATGTGTGGAAAGAAGAATACACTCTTCAGTGTGCAGATATGTTGAGTAGTCTGAGCAGAACTTATACTGAAGTTGGTATAGCTGTTTCAGTTTTCCTGGGAAGAGTCATAGTAAGCCAATTCCATTCATTTATTGCTATGAACCAATATAATGCAACGCATAAAGTTGTTTCCACACATATTTCCTCACAGCAGAATCATTTCTAATGTTCAGGTACAGTACTCCCATGGAGTTCTTTCTTGGGAAACACATAGCAAGTTATGTGGTGTTTCATTGCAGAGGGACTGAATAGTCATTTCAGTGCAAAGTTACTTTTGCTAAGAAAAATAAAAGAAAAACGTGTAGGTCTCACATGTAGAAAGAAGCAAACATTCCCCAGTGTGCAGATATGTTGAGTTCTCAGAGCAGAACTTACACTGAGTTTTGTATGCCTGTTGCACCTTTCCTTGCAACAGAGCGGTAGTAAGGCAATTACTTCCACTCATTCCTAGATGCCTATATGAACCAACACATAAAGTTGTTTCCACACTTATTTCCACAGACCAGAATCATTTATAACTTTCAGTTATACTTCTTCCATTTAGATATTTCTGTTTAAACACACCACAATTTGTGGGGTGTTTCATTGCACAGGGACTGAGGATTCAATTCTGTGCAAATTGACTTTCAATATGTAAAATACAGAAAACAAAAGTGTAACTCTCACATATAGAAACAAGGACACATTCCCAGTATGTAGATAGGTTGTGTTCTCTGAGCAGAACTTATATTAAAGTTGGTAGGGCTATTGCAACTTTTATGGCAAAAGAGTGGTTGTAAGTCAATTCCTTCCCTTATTCTCATGGGCCAATATGACACAACACACAAACTTGTTTCCACACGTATTTCCACACAGCAGAATCATTTGAGAAGTTCAGTTATACTTCTTCCAAGGAGATATATCTTTTGAAAGATACCACAATTTGTGGGGTGTTTCCTTGCACAGGGACTGAATAGACATCTCTGTGCCAACTGCCTATCACTAAGGAAAATACAGAAAAAAACTAGCTCCTCTCATGTATAGTAAAGAGCACACCCTTCCCAGTGTGAAGATACCTTGAGTTCTCTGAGCACAACTTATACTAAAGTTGGAGTAACTGTTGCAGCTTTTCTGGCAGAAGAGTGGTAGTAAACCAATTCCTTCTATTCATTCTTTTGGACTATTATGAAGCAACAGATAAAGTTGATTCCACACTTTTTTCCACCCAGCAGAATCATTTTAACATTCAGATATGCTTCTCCAATGGAGTTCTTCTCTGGAAACACGCAAGAAATTTTGGGGTTTTTTGTTGCTTGGAGAA
Source organism: Cuniculus paca (assembly GCA_004365215.1). Taxonomy (NCBI): domain Eukaryota; kingdom Metazoa; phylum Chordata; class Mammalia; order Rodentia; family Cuniculidae; genus Cuniculus; species Cuniculus paca. The sequence goes on along the minus strand of RJWT010003806.1, from coordinate 7,768 downwards.
TGAAGAGTCATCTCTCTGAAATCTGACTTTCGGTAAGGAAAATACTGAAAACAAAGCTGTATATTTCATGTAGAGAAAGAAGTACACAGTCCCCAGAGTGCAGATATGTTGAGTTCTTGGAGCAGAAGTTATACTGAGGTTGATATAGGTGTTGCAGCTTTCCTGGCAAAGGAGTGGTAGTAAGCCATTTCCTTCCATTAATTCCTATGGGCCTAAATGAAACAACACATGAAGTTGTTTACACCCTTATTTCCACACAGCAGAATTGTATCTAATGTTCAGTTATACTTCTCCCTTTGAGTTGTTTCTTGGGAAACACACCACAAGATGTGGGGTGTTTCATTTCTGAAGCACCCTATAGACTTTTCTGTGCAAACTGCCTTTCTCCAAGGACAATAGAGAAAACACACAGGTAACTCTCACATATAGAAAGAAGCACACACTACCCAGTGTGAAGATATGTCGAGTTCTCTAAAAACAATTATACTGAAGTTGGTACAGGTGTTGCTGATTTCGTGGAACTAGACACGTATTGAGTGTATTTCCTCCATTCATTCCTATATACCAATATGAAGCAACAGATAAAATGTTTCCACACTTATTTCCAGACAGCAGAATCATCTGCAACATTCAGTTTTTCTTCTCCCAATTTCTTTTTTGGGAAAAACATCACAACTTGTGGGGTGCTTCATTGCACAGTGAGTGAATAGTGATCTCTGCTAAAACTGCCTTTCACTAAGGAAGATACAGAAAGCAAAGGTGTACCACTGAAGTATCGATAGAAGCACACAGTCCCCAGTATGTGCAGAACTTATACTAAATTTGGTAAATCTTTTGCAGGATTCGTGGCAAAATAGTGATAGTAAGCCAATAGCTTCAATTCATTCCTTTGGGTCAATATGAAGCACCAGATATAGCTGATTCCACAATTATTTTCACACAGCAGATTCATTTCTCTGCTTTAGTTATACTTCTACCATGCAGTTATTTCTTGGGAAACACACTACAATTTGTGAGTTGTTTCATTTCACTGGGACTGAATAGTCATTTCTGTACAAACTGCCTTTCACTAAGGAAAACACAGAAAACAAACGTGTACCTCTCACATATAAAAAAAGCACACACTCCCCAGTGCACAGACATGTGGAGTTCTCTGACCAGAACTTATACTGAACTTGCTATAGCTGTTGCAGCTTTCCTGGCAAAAGACTGGTAGTAAGCCAACTCCTTCCATTCATTCCTATGGGCCAGTATGAAGCAACTGATAAAATTGTTTCCTCCCTTCTTTCCACACAGCAGAATCATTTCTGATGTGCAGCTACACTGCTCCCAATGGAGTTTTCTCTTGGGAAACACATCACAACTTTTGGCTTGTTTCATTGTACTGGATCTGAATAGTCATTTCTGTGCATACTGCATTTCATTAAGGAAAATACAGGAAAAAAACGTGTACCTTTCATGTTTAGAAAGAAGCACACACTCCACAGTGTGTAGACATGTTGAGTCCTCTGAGTAGAAATTATACTAAACTTTGTATAGTTGTTACACCTTTCCTGGCAAAAGGGTGGTAGTAAGCCAATTCCATACATTCATTGTTATGGGCCAACATGAAGCAACACGTAAAGATGTTTCTACACTTAATTCCACACAGCAGAATCATTTCTGACATTGAGCAATAGTTCTGCCATGGAGTTCTTTCTCAGGAAACACACCACAATTTGTGGGTTGTTTCTTTGCACCTGAGAATGAATAGTCGTTTCTGTGCAAACTGCCTTTCACTAAGGAAAATACTGAAAACAAACGGGTACCTCTCACATATAGAAGGAAGCACACACTCCCCAGTGTGCAGATATGTGGAGTTCACTAAGCAGAACTTATACTGAAGTTTGAGTACCTATTGCAGCTTTCCTGGCAAAAGACTGCTAGTAAGCCAATTCCTTCCATTCATTCCTAAAGGCCAATATGAAGCAACTGATAAAATTCTTTCCTCCCTTCTTTCCACATAGCAGAATCATTTCTGACATGCAGTTACACTGCTACCATGAAGTTTTTTTTTTTTGGGAAACACACCAAAAATTTTTTCTTGTATCATTGAACACAGTCTGAACAGTCATTCCTGTGCAAACTGTGTTTCATTTAGGTAAATACAGAAAACAAACATGTGCCTCTTCCATATAGAAAGAAGCACAGCCTCCCCAGTGTGCAGACATGTTGAGTTCTTTGAGCAGAATTTATACTGAAGTTTCTATAGCTGTTGCATCTTTGTGTGCAAAGAGTAGTATTAAGCAAATTCCTAACGTTCGTTCTTATGGGCCAATATGAAGCAACACTTAAAGGTGTTTACACACTTATATCCACAGAGCAGAATAATTTCTGATGTTCCCTTATACTTCTCCCATGGAATTCACTTTGGGAAGCACATCAAAATTTGTGGGGTGTTTCTTTCCACAGGGACTGAATAATCAATTCTGTGCAAACTGCCTCTTAATAAGGAAAATACAGAAAAGAAACGTATACCTCTCATGTACAGAAAGAATCACATACTCCCCAGTGTGCAGGTATGTTGAGTTCTCTAAGCAGAACTTGTACTGAAGCTTGTACATCTGTTGCAGCTTTCCTTACAAATGAGTGGTACTAAGAACATTCCTTCCATTCATTCCAAAGGGTCAGTAAGAAGGAACACATAAAGTTGTTTCCTCACTTATTTCCACATGGCACAATCATGTATGATGTTCTCTTTACTTCACACACAGAGTTCATGCTTGCAAACCACACCACATGTTGTCAGGTGTTTCATTGCAGAAAGACTTTGTACTCATTTATCTTCAAACTGTCTTTATGAAAAATACAGAAAACAAACATGTAACTCTCATGTATAGAAAGAAGCAGCCACTCCCCAGGGTACAAATATGTTCAGTTTTCTGAGCAGAACTTGTGCTGAATTTGGTAAAGCTGTTGCAGCTTTCATGGCAAAAGAGAGGTAATAAACCAATGCCTTCCATTCATTACTGTGGGCCAATAAGAAGCAACATATGAATTTGTTTCCACACTTATTTTCACACAGCTGAATCATTTCTAAAGTTCAGTTATACTTCTCCCAAGGAATTCTTTCTTGGTTAATACACCACAAGTTTTGGGTTTTTTCATTGCACAGGGACTGAATAGTCATTCCTGTGCAACCTGTCTTTCACTAAGGAAAATAGAGAAAATAAACGTTTACTGCTCACGTACAGAAGGCAGCACACATTCCCCAGTGTACAGACATGTTGACTTCTCTGAGAAGAACTTATACAGAGGTTGGTATAGCTGTTGCAGCTTTCCTGGCAAGAGAGTGATAGTAAACTAATCCTTTCCACTCATCCCTAAGGGCCAATATGAAACAACTCATAAAATTGTGTCCTCAGGAGGCATCACAATCCCAGATTTTAAATTATACTACAAAGCTACTGTAATCAAATCAGCATGGTACTGGAATAAAAACAGACCTGAGGGTCAATGGAATAGATTAGAAGATATAACCCCAAGTACAAACACACTCAGCCCCATTATCTTTGACAAAGGGGTGAAACATGTTCACTGGAAGAAAGACAGCCTCTTTAATAAGTGGTGCTGGAAAAACTGGCTTTCCATAAGCTAAAAACTAAAATTAGACCCAAGCCTATCACCACACACTAAACTAAAGTCAAAATGGATCAAAGATCTAAATATTAAAACAGAAACACTAAATATGCTGGAAAACAAAGTAGGTAGAAATCTTGAAAACATAGGGGTAGGTGGAGAATTCATGAACAAAAGTCAAACTGCATGGGAAACCCTTCCCAGAATCAACAATTGGGATCTTGTCTTGTTAAAAAGTTTTTGCACATCAAAAGAAATCTCCAACAGAGTGAAAAGAAAACCCACAGATTGGGAAAAAATTTTAGTCAACTGCCCTTCAGACAAAGGTCTTCTATCTAGAACATATAAAGAATTAAAAAATATCAGTCCCTTGAAATTCAAAGACCCAATCCAAAAATGGGCATCTGAGATGAAAACACACTTCTCAGCTGAACAAATATAAAAGGTAAATAAATACTTGAAAAAATCTTCAGTATCATTGGTCATTAGAGACATGCAAATTAAAACATCTCTGAGATTTCATCTCACTCCAGAAATAATCACCAGGATCAAGAAAACCACCAACAATAAATGCTGGAGAGGATGTGGGGGAAAAGGAACCCTTCTCCACTGTTGCTGGGAGTGCAGACAGGAGCAACCACTGTGGAGGTCAGTCAGGAGGTTTCTCAAAAAGCTAGGACTGGAAGTCCCATTTCACCCAGCTATTCTGCTTCTGGGCATATTCCCAGAAGAAGTGAAATCATCTTACCACAGTGATGTATGTGCACCCATGTTTATAGCAGCACAATTTGTAATAGCCAAATCTTGGAAACAGCCCAAATGCCCATCAATTGAGGAATGGATAAAAAAGATGTGGTACTTTTATAAAATGCAGTACTATTCAGCTGTAAAAAATGATCACATTGAGGCTTTTATAGGTAAATGGATGCGACTTGAGACCATACTCATAAGTGAAATAAACCAAACCCACATGTGTAAACACTGCATTGTCTCCCTAGTGCAAGAAACTGAAAAACTCTATAAGATAGAAAATTCCCAATAAATATGGAGAAAAGGTTCTGAAGTGCAATGGTGCTTTTATTCTTTGATTTGATTGGTTTTTGTCCCTTTCATACTATTTGATTGCAATATGTGAGAAGATAGGAGCAGCTCTTTTGAAAAATGGGACACTACAGTAGCCATTGCTGGTTTCTTGTTGGCTGACTTGATGACCTGTAGTGCTCTTTTGTTTTATCTGGTTTTGTATTGCTTTGTTTTGTTTGAGTTTATTGTCTGTAAATGTATGAACAACCATTTTGAGGAAAACAAGAGACACTGGGGTAACCATAGTTAATCTCCTGTTGTTATGTTTTGAAGACCTGTGTAGCTCTCTGTGCTCTGTTTTGAAATGCTGTATTGTGTTTGACTCTATTCTGTTTTCTTTTGCTTTTTTTGTTCTGTTTTGTTTTGTTCTATTCTCCTGAAAATAAATTGAAAAACAAAACAAAGCAAAAAAAAATTGTGTCCTCCCTTCTTTCCACACAGTAGAATCATTTCTGATGTTCAGTTATACTTCTCCCATGGAGTTTTTTCTTGGGAAATACCATAAATTATGGCTGGTTTTGTTGCAGAATAACTGAATAATCATTTCTGTGCAAAATGTCTGTCACTAAGGAAAACACAGAAAAGAAACATGTAACTCACATACAGAAAGAAGAACACACTCCTCAGTGTGCATATATGGTGAATTACCTGAGTACAACTTAGGCTCAAGTTGGTACAGCTGTTGCAGCTTTTCAGTCAAAGGAGTGGTTGTATGCGAGTTCTTCCTATTCATTCCTACAGGCCAATGTGAAGCAACAAATAAAAATGTTTCCACACTTATTTCCACACAGCAAAATCATTTCTTTTTCAAACTCAGCATAAATTCTTCTCAGAGAAATTGACATATCTGAACACTGGGGAGGGTGTGCTTCTTAATATATGAGAGAAGCACACGTTTGATTTCTGTATTTTTTTTTAGTAAAAAGCAGTCTGCACATAGATGACTATTCATCTAATGTGAAATGAAAAAGTTCACAAATTTTGGTGTTTTTCCCACGAAATAACGCCATGGGAGAAATATAACTCAATGTTAGGAAAGATTCCGCTGTGTGGTAATCGGTGTGGAAACAACGTTAGGTATTACTTCATATAGACACATAGGAATGAATGGAAGGAAATGGCATATGACTGCTCTTATACCAGGAAACCTGCAGTAGCTATACCAACCTCAGCATAACTTCAGTCAAGAGAACTCAACATGTCTCCACACTCAGGAGGGTGTGCTTCCTTTTGCACATGAGAGGCACACATTTGTTTCCTGTATTTCCTTGGTGAAAGGCAGTTTGCAGAGATAAGATTATTCAGTCCCTGTGGAAAGAAATACCCCATAACTTGTGTTGTGTTTTCCAAGAACAAAGTCCATGGGAGAAGTGTAATTCAACATAGGAAATGATTCTCTTGTGTGGAAATCAATGTGGAAACAACATTATCTATTGGTTCATATAGGTCCATAGGAATGAATGGAAAGAAAGGGCATACTACCACTCTTTTACCAGGAAAGCTGCAGCAGCTATACCGACTTCAGTATAACATCTGCTTAGAGAAGTCAATATAACTGCATATTGGGTACAGTGTGCTTCTCTCTATACATGACAGGCACATGTTAGTTTTCTGCATTTTCCTTAGTGAAAGGCTGGTTGCACAGAGATGACTATTTAGCCTGTGCATAACATAATACCCCACAAAATGTTTTATGTTTTCCAAGAAAGAACTCCAAGAGAGAAAAGAAATTCAATGTTAGAAGTGATTCTGCTGTGTGGAAATAAGTGTGGAAAGATCTTTATGTGTTGTTTCATAGTGTCCTTTAGGAACAAATGGAATGAAATGGTTTACTGCCACTCTTTTGTCAGGAAAGCTGCAACAGCTATACCAAACAGTATAACTGCTGCTCAGAGAAGTCAATGTATCTGCACACTGGGGAGGGTGCTTTTTTTTCTATACATGAGAGACACACGTTTGTTTTCTGTATTTTCCTTGTGGAAAGGCAGCTTGCACAGAGATGACTGTTCAGCCCCTGTGAATGAAGCACTGTAGAACTTGTGGTGAGATTGTCTAAAAAGAACTCCATGGGAGAAGCATAACTCAACATTAGAAATGATTCTGCTGGGAGCTAAAGATGGCAGAACAGTAAGCAGCAGAGTAAACAGTCTCTCTGAGAGAAACAGTTCAGATGCTGGAATGTAACATCATGGAGAGAACAAGAAGGAAGGAAGTGGGTCCCCTGAAACAAGGAAGAATCTAAAATATGAATTGAATCCCATAAAGAGAATAAGAAGAATTTAAACAAAGAAGAAGGAGGTGGCTGGCAGCGCCTTTGCCTGGAGCTGGATTCACCCTGCCAGAAGAGCTGCTGAGGCCGGAGATGTGTGGTTGTGGTCACGGTCATGGTCGCACCTGTGGTCAACTCCAGAGGTCTCTGCAGAGAGGTGTGTAGGTGAAGGAGAGTGGTGCTGGCTGCTGGTGAGTGCTTGGAATTCCAGTCCCCCACACCACGGGAGAGAGTGATCAGCTGGGCTCCATCTTGGAGCTGGGCAGGTTACATGTGGGGTCAAGACTGTTAACCACTTCTGGTGTCAGCACCAAGTTGTGGGTTGACCTGCAGAAGATGCCTCCACCGAGGCCAGAAAAACCAGTCATTGTGGAACTCCAGGTTGTGGGCAGACCCATGGAAGCCGATTGATCAGAGATGCACTCCCATGCACATTTCAGGCAATATCACATAGGTTCCTAAACAGCTTAGGTTCTCAGGGGCTGACCAGGTCTGCTCCTGTGCAAACCCTGGGTGGCTTGGTGCCCAGCTCAGTGCAAACACACAGGTGCCCAACATTGGATGTATATAGTCAACACTGGCCAGAAAATACAAACAGTCTAGCTTCAGAGAAGTTGTGGCCAGTGCTGGGGTGCCTGGGACCACACTACTCTGGGGGTAGGAAGCAATCAAGAATATGCCAAGATGAAGAGGAAGAGGGAAATCTCTGGTGTCAAACCCAAGCAGCATAATTCCACAAGAGGATAACATGGAGATCGAGAATTGCACACCTGAAACGCCTGAAGTGATGTCAACTGA